>JAHHUM010000290.1:600000-816448 GCA_036173005.1 Crenichthys baileyi
GGTGGCTCACGTGAGTCTATATAGTCACATGACACCAGGAGCCCAGTCCCTTTCCTTCTTCTCGTGCGCAGGTTGATGAATGCAGGTGTTGGCTTGTATTCGTTGTTCCTCTTGCTGCTTGCTGCTAGAAGCCTCGTGATCGATTGTGGTCAGAGCTGCGGATGGTTCTGCCCTTCAGAGGCTGCGCAAGCTGCTTTTTCTTCCAGGTTTTTTGGTAAGTTTGTTCGGCTTGCCGGTGGCGTTTTCTGCTCGCGCTGAGTCTTATTCCTTTGACAGTGTTGCTGTTTGTTTTTCATTTATACGTAGCTAGCTGACTCTCTAGTGGCGTTTTTTGCTCGTACTGAATCTATTTACTTTCTTTGGCAGTGGTTTGCTGCTCGCTTTGATTTGTTCCCTGCCTATTGGCTCGCCGGTAGCGTTTTTTCTGCTCGTGCTGAGCCCGTTAAATTTTCAGCAGTGGTTTATTGCTCGCTTTTGTTTATTCCTGTTTGTCTGACAAATGCCGGTGGCGTTTGGTGCTCATGCTGAGTCCTACAGCTTGTTGCTGTTGTTGCCATAACAGGGTCTTGACGGCGTTTTTTTCTGCCCGTTCGACCCCATCTGTTCCCATCTGTTCCGTAGGTCATGGACAATCTTTGCTGTGCGTCCTGTTCGGCTCCTCTGCAGCCTGAGGACGGTCATCACATGTGCCCTCCCTGCCTTGGTGATGACCATCTCAGGGAGGTGCTTTCGGATCATGCCTGCTCTAATTGCAGCATTCTGCCCCGACCGGTGCGGTTTGCCAGGCTGTCCTCGGTGGAGCAGCCTGCTGACTGGGCGGTCTCTGTCCAGCAGGATCCATTGCCGCTTGGCAAGGCTGCAGCCTCAACGAAACGGTCCGCTCAGGGTGTGCCTTTGACGTCTGGGAGGAGAGCCAAGCAGCGCAGGCCCCCGGGACTGTCCACTAGAGTGGATCAGCTTTCAACGGAGCTGGCCCAGATGAAGGCCCTCCTTCAGTCTCTCCGACCGGATGGTGACCGCGGCGAGACTTCCCCTCCTGAACAGGGCGGGTCCTCGAATTGCGAGGATGATGTTATTTCGGTTTTTGCCTCCGGCCCCCTTTTTCTGAGAGGCCTTTCCGGAGTTGGACTCCCGGACTTCAGTTTCGGGCTCCGGTGCCTCTCAGGGAGGTGCAGGGGAACTGGTGTCTGCGGCTATTATAACGGCTCTGGGCCGTTTGCAGCTGGATGTTCCCTCAGCCCAGTCTGCTCCATCTAGCACCTTCTTTAGGCGTCGTGATGCCGAGGCCACCTTTGTCGTTCCTCCCTCGGCGGAGTACGTCCAGGAGCTGCATGCTTGCTGGACAGACACGAGGGCCTTTTCCCGCCCGACGGCGGATGGCGGGGCCCTGGCTGCCATGCACGAGTTGCCAAGTTTGGTTTGGGCTGCATGCCCCCTGTCGAATCTCCCATTGCCTCTCTTTTAGTTCCTCCTGATGAGGCGCTGAGGCTTAATACCCGTTGTCCACGACCGCAATGCCGTGTCACGGTGCCCGGATGGGCCCAGATCGGAAACTCACTCCCATCTAATGTTGAGTCTGGTTCCCTTGGACTAGTTGAGTCAGGGCTTGTTGGACGCATCCTTGCAGGCCTTCGCCCTGATGACGCGTGAGCTTGGATACACGCTCTCTACGCTGGTCCATGCTCGGCGCCAGGTGTGGCTGGCGCAATCACCCTTAACCGAGCCTTGCAGGAGAACACTGAGGGCTCTTCCTGTGGTTTCTGGGGAACTCTTTGGTTCGGCCGTGCTGGAGGCCTTGGAACGTACAGCCCAGGCCTCAAGAACACGGCAGCAACTGGCGGCTCTCCAGAGACCTACCCGCCGGCCTGTTGCTGCTGGGGCTGCTGGGGGCTCGTTGCGGGGTTCCTTCCCCCTTCCTGTCCCTTTCTTGGGGCCCACGAGCATGGCTCCTAGACCGAGACCGGCTAGGGCCCACGGGGACCATGGTGGGGCCCAGGGTTCGTGTCCAGTTTGGTCTGCTCAATCTGGTCGCCGTTTCCCCAGGCCCTCCGGCGGCCAGGGGCCCGCCGGTGATGTTTTGGAGCCGGCGGTCGGGTTTTTTTCCCTGGGCGGGATCCAGGGGTTTTTTATTCAGTTTATTTTCTGCTTCCCAAGAAGACCGGCGGTCTTCATCCAATATTGAACCTCCGGGGTCTGAACGCTTTCCTCAAGGTAATGCCTTTTCACATGTTGAGCACCAGCGAGGTCCTGCAAGCGATATCCCCAGGTGACTGGTTCACGTCTATCGACCTGAAGGACGCTTATTTTCATGTCCCCATTGCTCCGGATCATTGGCGGTTTCTCCGCTTTGCGTTTCACGGGAGGCACTTCCAGTTCAGGGTTCTTCCCTTTGGACTTTCTTTTCTTCTCTCCTCGGGTGTTCACACGGTGTGTGGCAGCGGCCCTTTACCCCCGGCAGGCACGGGACTGCGGATCCTGCCTTATTTGGACGACTGGCTCATTGGTGCTGCGACCCGCGATCAGGCGATCCAAGATTCACATGTCACGACACCAGGTCATTCCTCTACAGTAGTAAGCACCATGGAACTTCTTCCACGTTAAGAAGACGTTAAGAAGACGAAGAGATCTCCGGGGAGGAGTTGCAGATTATCACAGCGTAGAGCACTATACAGCCTGTTTGACTCCAAGATAACATACCAGATAAACAACATCCAAAGTAAGTTTAACGGTGGCTTCCTGATAGGGCAATGTTTAAAATAACTTCTGTGTTACGTAGGAGATCATGTTTGGTAGTTCAGCAACAACTACAAGTCGCGAGCATCAAACTAACGTTAACCGGCATCTACAGACAGCCGCTCCACATTTATGTCTTGATTTAATATGGGTTGTCGCACATAAATGTGCTTCTCTAATGATTTAAGAGCAATGAAACTAGCAGACAATCAGCCTGCTGGTTAAGTGAAATGTAACGGGAGTATGCTACCCTGTCAAGAAGCTGAAACGTTTTGTTCAAAAGCTCAGAACTTTCTAGGTATTCCATGCAAATAAACTTTACTTACTAACAGTTTGAGTACTCAATTTACAGCTACATTGATTTAACATTGTTTAGTAGTATTTGGAGTGTTATGACATGCTTATTTTTTCATAGAGTCAGTTGAGAATGAAAAGGCAGGGAGACAGCACACAAGACTTCTTTTTAAAAAGAAGCAAACCAGGCAGAAATCAAATAGAGTTCAGCTCTGGTATCAGCTGCCCTGATAGCTCCCATCCTGGGACCAGTCAAGAGAGGGACTGTCAGACACAAGCCAGCCAGCCATCACCAGGTCAGAGTATCTACAGAAACAGTCACTACCCTTGTTCAGAAGTAGCCTTAAGTATTGCATTATTTTGAATTATTTTTTGCTGCTAATGTGTGTTTTTTGATTAAAAGTGTGGTTGTGTTTTATTTGTAAATACTGATATTATTTGTTTAATGTAAGTTCTATCGAGGGGGGAGTCAGAAGCCACTGAGGCCTCTGACCAGGATGATGGTGAGCCAGAGGAGTCAGTCCCAGAGATACCACTGACCTCTTCACAGCTGTGTCCAGTACTACTTTTACTCCTCCGAAAAGGACCTAGTGGTAATTCTACTTAACTGAAAACCTGCTAGTTAGCTGCCTTATCTGTTTTACATTATTTCATTTTTTTATTTGTCATTTATTTATTTTTGAATTAATCCATCCATCTACATTCTATACCTGCTTTTTTCTGTATAGGTTTTCTTTGAATACGTAATATGTATAAACAGAATGTTAAGTTTATTTTAACCATATTTGATGTGAGGTTTCCAGTTAAATTTGTCATTAACAAAATACACAGAAAATTTGTTTTCATGTACTTCTTCAAAATTCACCTTATTTAGCTCCATGTTTAATCTACAGTTCATAATATTACATTTTTTTTTTGTTCAGATTTAAAGTTAATTTATTGCCACCATGATTTTAGATTTGTTTACATGTCCATTATATTTTTATTCCAGATATTTCAAGGTCAAAAGAGGACGGTCCTGTTCAACCATGTTCTACAAAGTTCCCCAGAACTATGCATTGAACACGGAAAAGGTCATTTAACAGCTCTTGGTACGAAGACAATTCTTGGCTTGAATATTCAATAATTAAAGACTCTTCATACTGCTTCGCCTGTAGGCATTTTTCTGCCTAATGCACCAGAAAGTGCCTTTGCCTCTCAGTCAGGCTTCTCTAATTGGAAAAAGGCGTTATCCAAGAGGTCTGGGTTTAAGCTTCAAAGTCAGAGCTCCATATAAATGCAATGTATGCATGGAGTCAATATAAAGGGGCTAATGAAGTAAACAAAACATGCTAGATTCTATAAATGCAAACCGACAAAAGAAAGTGGAAGAAAACCGCCATTATGTCAAAACAATAGCAAATGTACCTTCTTTTGACTGCAACTCAAAATATCGCTCAAAGGGGTCATCGAGATTCTGAGGATTCTAATAATAAGGAAACTTCTTGGCCATTTTGGATGAAATAGGAAGCATGATGATTTTATTGAGAAAAGGCTGAATGCATATAGCAATGCAAAATACACAAGTCATCAAATCCAAAATGAAATTCTTCAGGTCTTAGCTGACATGGTACAGACTGAAATCATAAAAGAAGTGAAAGGCAGTGAAGTGTTCAGTGTTATTGCAGACGAAACAAAAGACTTGCAAAAGAAGGAACAAATGTCTTTGGTTGTACGTTATTATCACAATGGTGCCATCCATGAAAGCTTCCTATGCTTCCAGACAGCTGAAAGTCTTAATGCAGCAGGTCTCAGTGCAATGATCATTAACTGTCTAGAGAAACATGGTCTGGACTACAGAAATAACCTTGTGGGTCAAGGTTATGACGGTGCATCTGTCATGAGTGGGAAGCATTCTGGTGTATCGGCACGAATTCAAAGCAATGCCAGATTTGCTTTTTACGTTCACTGTAATGCACATTGCTTGAATTTAGTTCTTGTTGATACTGCAAAAGCAGTCCCTGAGGTTTTTGACTTTATTGCACTTCTGCAGCAGCTGTATAACTTTGTGTCTGGCTCTTATGTGCATTTAAAGTGGCTTGTTGTACAGCAAGAGCAATATCCAATGCAGCAACCAAGGGAGCTACAGGCACTCACTGACACAAGGTGGGCATGCAGATACATATCATGCCGTAATCTGAGAGACAGACTTCCAGCAGTTCTGAGACTGTTGCAGATGCTTGCACTTGAAAGACATGGCAAAAGATCAGTAGAGGCGAGGAGTCTTCTTTGTCAAATAGACCTACAACTTATAGGGCTTTTGGTTACCTTTTGTAAAGTGCTTGGTGATGCCAACTGTCTTTCTGACATGCTACAGTCCAGCAATCTTGATCTAGCTAGTGCTGTGGATCTAGTATGTGCCCTTCAAGACACTTTCCAGGACTACAGAAATGAGAAATACTTTGGTGAATTATGGAAAGAGGTTGAGGAGCTTGCTGAGCAGAGCAAAATCAGTGTACAAGCAAACAAAAGACATCCTAGAATAAGCTCAAGATTTCTTGACTCACTGGTGATGAGCCCTGTCGGACAGAGAAATTGTGATGATGAGGGCTTCCCCAGATCACTCTTTAATCAGGTGATTGACTGTCTCATAACTGAGTTGAAGAGGCGTTTTTCAAAGAAAGGTTGTGAGATCATGCTAGGTGTGCAGTCTCTGAACCCAAAAAGTGCAGTTTTTTAAATGAGGAGACTCTGTTTGCCTTTGCACAGACCTTTGACTCTGATTTAGGTGACCTCAAACATGAGGTTCACCAAACAAAGCGGCTCCTTGATAGGAGAATGAAAAATGGTTTAGACACGCCATCGACTTTGCTCGATTTTATTACGTTTCTTGAACCTTACAAAGAAGTTTTCCATGAGATATTCAGACTTTGCAAGATTGCACTTGTTACTCCAGTCAACACTGCTTCCTGTGAGAGAAGCTTCTGTGCTCTAAAGCTGATTAAAAGTCACATCAGGACAACAATGGCTGATGAAAGGTTAAGCCATCTTGGAACTCTCAGTGTTGAGTCGCGGAGGGCAAATGCCCTCAACATGGACGACTTTGTAAAACGTTTTGCCACTTCTCATCACAACCGACGGATTATGCTTTTCTAATCCACCATAAGGTAGTTTGGCGCTAAGATTGTGTTTATGGTCATTACTGAGCTCTTCACTATGTTTTACTCAGACCACTGATAGTGTGGTCATAGTTAAAAGCTGCACTGTGTTCATATCAGAATGGGGTCTAATTGTTTGCTGTAAAATTTAGGCCTTTTTTATTAAGTGTGTACTGTGTGTGACTCTGTGAGTACGGCTTCATTTTTATTCATACCACAATGGTGTCATTGTTCTAAAGTTGATGCCAAGTTGTGTTTTACATTTTGTTTATTTTTACTGTTACATTGTTAATAAACTGCTAATTATTTACACAAATCTCTTCTCCTGTGTACTTAGTATGTACTAAAATATAGGTAACAGAAACTGCAACAGATTGTTAAAGAAACAAATTCATTCTCATAGTCTGTGGACCCCCTGTGATACCCTTGGCCCCCCTCTGGCCCCCCCAGTGATAAAAGTCTAGCTCCGCCCCTGTCTGGGCGGCGCCACGCCTTGCCAGCCTCAGGGCGGCCTTTATTCCGGGTCCGCAGAACGTGTCCGCGGACTCTCTGTCTCGGCATGTGCCGCTTCCGGGGGAGTGGCAGCTTCACCCAGAGGTGTCGGATCGCATTTTGGCCACCTTCGGCAGGGCAGAGGTGGACCTTTTTGCGTCTAGAGATGCGGTTCACTGTCGCCTCTGGTTCTCCCTGATGGACAGTGCCAGTCCTCTGGGCTGCGACACACTGCCGCACGAGTGGCCCCGGACCCTTCTTTATGCCTTTCCCCCATTCCCCCTGATCCCCCAGACACTCCTGAAGGTTCTCCAGGAGGGGCACGAGCTTCTGTTGGTAGCCCTGTTTTGGCCGGGGAGGACCTGGTTTCCTCTGCTGCGCAGGCTCTGCTCCGGCTCGCAGATGCGCCTCCCCTCCAGGAGAGACCTCCTCTCCCAGATGGGGGGCCGGATTCTCCACCCCGATCCGGGCCACCTGAAACTCTGGCTTTGGCCTCTACAGGTGCAGGCTCTGCCTTCTCCCATTCTGGGGGCAGGGTGAGACAGATCATGACTGGCGCATGGACACCGTCACAACACATGTTGTCTCAAGGCACTTCACAAAAGTTAGGTACATACATTCCAATTAATCCTAATCATTGAACAGATCAGTCAGATTCAGTTATTTATTCAAACTGGTTTAAAAGTTTTTCTGTCTAAGGAAACCCAGCAGATTGCATCCAGTCAGTGACTTGCAGCATTCACTCCTCCTGGATGAGCATGTAGAGACAGTGGACAGTCACTGGCGTTGACTTTGCAGCAATCCCTCATACTGAGCATGCATGTCGCGACAGTGGAGAGGAAAAACTCCCTTTAACAGGAAGAAACCTCCAGCAGAACCAGAACCAGGCTCAGTGTGAGCGGCCATCTGCCACGACCGACTGGGGGTTTGAGAGAAACAGAGTAGAGACACAAAGAGAACAAAGAAGCACTGATCCAGGAGTACTTCTATGGGAAGGAAAAGTAAATGTTAATGGATGTAGCTCCTTTAGTCGTTTCACCTAGAAAGAAAAAACAGATAAACTCTGAGCCAGTTTTCAAGGTTAGAGTCTGAAAGAGAGCACATAGTTAGTCACAGTAAAAGCTCAGTCAATCGCCATGTCTAGGAGAGAGAAAGAGTTAAACACTGAAAGACAGGGCTATGGGGATCATCAGTAGAGGGTGAGCATTAAGTTGTTGCCAGCAGAAGCTTGGACGATGCCCCTCTCCAGAAAGGTGTCACAGGTAGTAGAGTCAGGCCAGGTGTAGCTTCTAGGAAGAGAAAAGAGAGAGAACAAAGTTAAAAGCTGAAATAACAGCAAATAATGCAACATTGGAGAGTAGTGTGAGAATATAGCGAAGAGGGTGAAAGTGGTCATTATGTCCTCCAGCAGTCTAAGCCTATAGCAGCATAACTACAGAGATAGCTCAGGATAACCCACGCCACTCTAACTATAAGCTTTATCAAAAAGGAAAGTTTTAACCCTAGCCTTAAAAGTAGACAGGGTGTCTGCCTCACGGACTAAAACTGGGAGCTGGTTCCACAGGAGAGGAGCCTGATAACTAAAGGATCTGCCTCCCATTCTACTTCTAGAGACTCTAGGAACCACCAGTAAACCTGCAGTCTGAGAACGAAGTGCTCTGTTAGGAACAAATGGACCAATCAGATCTCTGATGTATGATGGAGCTAGATCATTAAGGGCTTTATATGTGAGGAGGAACATTTTAAATTCTATTCTGGATTTAACAGGGAGCCAATGAAGGGAGGCTAAAGTAGGGGAAATATGATCTCTCTCTTTAATTTTCATCAGAACTCTTGCTGCAGCATTTTGAATCAGCTGAAGGCTTTTAACTGCATTTTGTGGACATCCCGATAGTAAAGAATTACAATAGTCCAGCCTTGAAGTAAGAAATGCATGGACTAGTTTTTCAGCGTCACTCCTGGACAGGATATTTCTAATTTTGGCAATGTTCCGGAGGTGAAAAAAGGAAATCCTAGAAACCTGTTTAATATGGGATTTAAATGACATGTCCTGGTCAAAAGTAACACCAAGGTTTTTTACTTTATTACCGGAGGTCAATTTAATGCCATCCAGGTTAAGTGATTGACTAAGCAGTTTCTTTTTTAAAGACTCTGGTCCAAAGACGACAACTTCTGTCTTGTCTGAATTTAGAAGCAGAAAATTTAAAGTCATCCAAGTTTTTATGTCTTCAAGACATGCTTGTAGTCTATCTAACTGGTTGGGCTCATCAGGATTTATGGATAAGTAAAGCTGAGTATCATCAGTGTAACAGTGAAAATTTATTCTATGCTGCCTGATAATTTGACCTATTGGAAGCAAATATATAGTAAAGAGAATTGGCCCAAGTACTGAACCCTGTGGTACTCCACAATTAACCCTGGAGTTTAAAGATGATTTATCATTTACATCATCACTCTGATTAATGTAGCTAATAATTATCTGACCTCATATTGGTGCTCATAGAGCACTGAAATTTAATTCCCTGATGATCAGTTGATCCTTTAATATGAAATAATATGAATAGAAAAACCAAATATAATGGGAAATAAGATACCCGGCCCAGACTCAGCAGAACACTGTGAATTCTACAATAAGTTCTCAGGAGAACCTCACTGAACCACCGAGGGGAGGGGTCTTTGCCAGTGAACCGCTGTTCGCCGCACACAGCCGGGTCCGCCCTGCTCAGCTCTAAGGTAGAAACTCCCAAATCACCTCTGTCCCCAGCAGAAACCTGCATTATAATTTAAAATTTTTTTGTCTGATTAAGACCTTTTAAACTTTTAACAGTTTAAAAGTTTTTAGAATTTTGGGAGTCAATTCCTTAGAACAAAAATAATGTTGTAATTACTCGTAATGCGCTCGTTTAATAAGCAGGAACAGAATTAGGAGTGGAACAAATACAATACAACACAACTTTCTTTATAAAGCATTTTAAAAAGAACAGTGTGGACCATAGTGCTGTACACTGATAAAACTAAAGAAATAAATGTATGCTTAGCAGATCTAGCATAAATACAATAATTCTAGAATCACCCAATGAAACATAAAAACAATATAAAACAAACTAATAAAAATTGTTAAATTAATTAAATAAGAGTCAAAAGAATAAGAGCCAAAAGTGAAAAGCCAAGGAGAAAAAATGTGTTTTAAGAGAGGACTGAAACAGTCTGCTGGTCTAATTTGCAATGGCAGCTTTTTCCACAATTTGGGGGCAGCAACTGAAAAGGCTCGGTCAACTCTCAACGTATTTTTTGGCTTTGGGACAACCAGTAGTGACTGATCAACCGACCTGAGAGAGCATGAGGGAACATACATTTGAATCAGGTCGGACAAATACTGAGGGGCAAGACCATTTAAACACTTAAAAGCAAATAAAAGAACTTAGCTGAAAAACCAATGGAGGGGATACCAAAAAACAAGAGTGATATATTCATGTTTCCTTGTGCCAGTTAAAAAGGCGAAGCAGCAGCATTTTGAAACCAGCTGAAGTCGATTAGCCAAAACCAATGAGACCAAGAGGAAATGAGATTAGATTCGTTTTAGGTTTTATTTCACACTGGAACAGTCAAAACTGACAGCTTACTGGTGCACGATTCTTTTTTCTTTGTTTTTACTGTTTTTTTAAATTGTTGAAATAAACATTTTGTAACCATACTCCTGCACATCTGCCGTTTTCTACACGATCAGTTTAGGGGACAATGAATCGACAAGGAACATCACCTAAAATAAGAACCAAAATCCATATCAATCTCCATTTCATCCGTCATCTATTGCATCCATGAGGTTCTTTGGTCCAAATAACCTAGATATTAGTTTTAATAAATGGGCACAATCCAAATGTGAATACATTCATCAACTGTTTGCTAATGGTCAGTTCAAAACATCTGAGCGACTCCAAACTGAATTTAAACTCCCCAACACAGATCACTTCAAATTCTCACAGCTCAGATCCTGCCTGGTGTCACATAAAGAGTGGAGTAAAATCAGAACTCCAACTCCCATTGAGAAGGCTCTAATTGATGTCCAGGTATGCAGAAGGAAAATAAAGCATTTTATCCAGTATTTTTGTGTCCAAGAACCAAGTTGCTACCATAACTCGGGTAGCAATTCAGCAGAGATGGGAGGAGGAAATGGGCCTGAGGAAGACTGGGAGGCATTATGCACCGATGCTCTTTCCACTACAAATTCACACACACGAAGAGAGTTTAGGTGGAAAACTATGGCGTCACATTACTGCCAAAAATCAGAGGAGCATATTAAGCAATCATGACAGCGCATCTTTTAATCGAGAGAGCGCATAGCTCTGATCGCGGGCGTGCACCTTTATTCGAGAGCCTTTGAACGCAGCACGGCGAGCAGTAAAACACGCCCCCTGCAACCATCTGTTCGCTCTCGCAGAAAAATTGCGCTCTCTCACTCTGTTTAGTGGGCATATTTGTCAGAAACTCTTCTGATTGATCTGATTGACCGAATTTTTTACCTCATATCCGGTCGCAGCCAGCACAAAACATTGCCTTATAGGAGAAGAAGAAGAGCAGCGATCGTGACGTGGATTCAAAGCGTTGAAGACAACGAGGAATAAATAAGAAGGTAAGGAAAGGAAAAGCTGGTTGTTGACTGCAACACTTTTTTACCAGTGACATTTATCCAAAAATAAATCAAGATTCTTAGAGATGTCAAGAGTGGTGTGAGACTCACTTCCTCTGACATCTCACCAAATGAACTCTTCAATGCTGTCCTCAACTGTATCAAACAACAATGCCAATAAAACGGTTATTATAATCAGCATCCAGAGTTTAGAGAAAACCTCCTCTCAGAGACATACTGTTAGTGTTGAGATTTTGACATCTAGAAATTAGAAATTGTCTCAGGCTAATTAATTTAACATATCCCCACTACCGATTTTCTAATAAGTAATTAATAATCATTCAAGAATCTTTACTGTCATTATGAGACCATAATAAAATTTTGTTGAGACATCCGGCTCAGAATGCAACATAGGATACAGTCAGAAATTTAAAACACTTAGAAAACACATAGAAAAATGAAAAATAAGCATCCTTAGAGGACACCCTTGAAAGATATAAATAAAATAAATGTGGATCCAATAATACCAGCTTATGCTGGGGAAATTGCAGCACCTAATAGCAGATCACATCCATGTATTCTTGTCATGCGCCCAGCTGAATGTATTCTGGGAGGATGGACTCGAAGCACCAGAGCCCGGTTTTGGATTGTTGGATCTTACCCCAGAAGATCTGCCACTTACTTGAAATGCAGAACGACTAACTGGTTGAAGGCAGAACCTCCCTCCTACAACTTGTGGTGCAATATGTTTGACATGTGCCAAATAGAGAATAAACTTGCAAACTTTAAATTTGTGTTTATGGGAACCTCTTAATGTTCTATAAATAAACAAAAAGTGATCATTTGTAATTGTTTTTTTTGAGGGATGCTCTGTGCTTTATACAACACAGACAACCACTTTTATCATCAAGTTATTTTTTCTCTTTTTGTTGTTATAAATGAGAATGAAAAAAAGTTTTGTTTTTTGAAAAACTTTTTGCTTAGTTTCTACTTCATGCACCAGTCTAAAATATTGCTACTTTACCCTACTTCTTTTAACACTAAGTTTTTATAGTTTTGTGCGATGCACAGCCTCTGTCAAGGTGGACATTAGCACAATGCCTAAAAATTGTAAGATGTTTTACAGTCAAAAATGTCTTTATTTTGTTTTTTGTCAGGTAAGAGAGAAAGGATTTTAAAATTTTAAAAAGTCATAGGTTGATGAAAAGCCTTTTTATTAACTGTTAGCTAACATTTGATCCGGTTAATATCTGACTTTTAAATTTTTTCAATAAAACTAAATTTCTCTTTTTTAAAAGCTTTCTGTTTTTTTTACTTTTTAGTAATAATTCTTTGGGGAACATTTGAAATAAAAGAGATAAATCCTCTTTTTTAAAATATTTAACCTTTTTTAAAACCCCAAACCCCTTCAGCATTCATAAACGGTTCGAGGGGGAATGTTCCCTACCAATATGGGGATGCCGGTGGGGCGGGACTTCCGGAGCTTCACCCCGGGCCAAAGGGCAGACCGTGTTTCTTCGGTTCAATAAAACGGCAGTTTGGGCGTTCCTTTTTTCCTTGGGTTTTTGTGGGGAGCACAGATGAATTTAATAAAGCTGTAAGATAGAAACACAGCATTTGGGTAAACTCTGAAAGAAAAAACGGTTTGAAGCTACTGGAACGCTCATAAGGGTTAAAGGGAAATTGGAGAGGAAAAGCTCCCGAGATGGGAACAGCGGGTCAAACAGCGACTGATGCAGCAGAGGAGAGAACCCAAATCGGGGAGCTTTTTTCAGCCCCGAAGATCGGCTGCACCTTTGGGTTTGGGATTTTTCATTTTTAAACAGCTGCAGGGTTAGTTTTAGGTTAGCGAGTTTCAGTAAAACAGCGGAATAAAAATAGAAAGAAAATGTTTCAGGGGGGTTTTTTTGGGGGCAGGGGCCCCAACTGTCAGTCAGGGAAGTTCTCAGGGGAACAGTTTAGAGATAACTCAACATATTTTTTTTCACCACTTGTAATTGGATTTTTTCTAAATCTCTCAAACAGGTGTTCATTTAAAAGTAAAACCCCCCAAATTGGTACATTATGATTTAAATAAACCCACCACTGTTTTTTCGACTTTTTTAAACTGACTTATTTTTTTCCAAAATTCCCCCCAGTTACCACATGGGGGGAACGGAAAGCCCAATACTACAATAATATTTATCCTGAACGAAATAAAAAAGATTACAAGTAAACTTAGAGATAAATGCTAATTTTTAGTAGTGAATTTTTTTTTAGTTATCTAAAATTTCCCGTTGAAAGTTTTTCAAAAAAAAACCCCAAAAAAATTTTTCCTTAAGAAAAACGTTAGTGTTAAAAAGGGAAAATGTCATCTAGAAAATTAAAGTTTAGTTTTAGTGATAGAAAAATTGATTTATGAATTTTTTGAAATATCTTCCCTTTTTAAATGTAACTGGTTTCCATAAGGAATCTGGGGTCCCCATATAGTCATGGAAACTCTCTAATCCTTAAAACTTTTTGGCCTTTTTATGAAGGGGAAATTTTAAACTGTAAGGAACCGTATCACAAATTATTAAAGCTTTTCAACTTCACTTTATTGAGATCTTAAAAATCACTTTTTTAACATCAGCCCCTCCAAGTGCCGTGACTTATGGGAACCTGTCGTTGTGAATAAAAGATCTGGAGAATTAGTTTAAAAAAGGGGGTACGTTTTTGTTGGTTATTTGGTTAAAGTTGCCTGAATGGGAGCAGATGCTGCTGTTTTTAAAGGGTTTGAAACAGAGTCCTGGTTGGGACCCATAAAGGGGAACAGAGGAACTCTGGATAATCAGGAGGAAGGGCAGCTCACGTGGAAGGGGGAACTGATGCCCCCGGGGGTCCAAGACCTCCACCTAAAGGGGAATCTGGACGGTCTGAGGGGGACACTCATGTGAAGGAGGCTATGCAACGTGTTTTTCCCTTAACTGCGCCCTGTGAAGAGTGAAGATGTGAAAAAAAAAACCCTGTTCTCCGCTTTTTCCAATAGGAAAACGGATATTCACCCCACAGTTGATCAGATGAAAGCGAACCCGATGAAAAGGCTATGGAGGGTAGGTCCAACAGGAAAGGCGATCTAAACCCCCATGGAGACACTTTGAACTCTTCTGAGACTGAAGACAGCGGGAAGATGAGGTGACCATCCTGACTCTGGATCTGAACTGAGGCGTAATGATGACTGGAAGGGGCAGGGGCTCCCAGTCAGGGGGAAACTCTTCGGCAGATCTTTAAGCTGCTCTGACTGTGGCCACATTTGATACCAAATCTCTCTTTAGACTCACATGGCAGATCATTCAGCAAAAAAACTCTTCAGCTAATGGAAAAAGTTTAAGCGAGAAGAAAATGTGGACACAAAAAAACCCCTCAAAGAAGACTCAGAAGGGTTTAAAATTTGATGATGTGGTAAAAGCTTTAACGAAGAATAAAATCATCTAAACAACACATGAGAGTTCAACAACGGAGCAATACAGACCAGTTGGGTGTCATATTTGGTGGCCAGGGGTTTTCAGTATTAATCACAACTTTAAACAGTCATCATCAGGGTCTCGTATACTGGGAGATAAACGCATTTGGTTGCTGATGTTGTGTGGGTATCAAATTTGAGCATAAAATCATCTTTAAAGACAGAACACAAGGATCAATCCCACAGGAGAGAAACCCATTTGGGCTGTGATGTTTGTGGGTATAAATTTACCATGAAATCAGCTAAATATGCACATAAAAACCCCACAGGGACAGAAACCATTTGGGTGTGACTGTTTGTGAGAACGGATTTAGCCGAAAGTACCTTGAATTTGCACACAAGAAAACCACGGACGGGCAGAAAACAGTTTGTTTGTATGTTTGTGGAAAAGGATTTAATGTAACTTCACTTTTAAAAAATCACATCAGGACCCACGACGGAGAGAAACCATTTGCTTGTGATTTAGTGACAACATTTAGTCGAAAGTCACCTTGAATTTGCCGACAAGAAAACGTCACACGGGGCAGAAACAGTTTGTTTGTGATGTTTGTGGAAAAGGATTTAAGGGATAACTCGACTTTAACAAAGGCACATACGCAGAACACCCAGTGGATTCATACAGGAGAGAAAACCTTTGCTTGTGATGGTTTGTGGTACATAAATTTAGTGTGAAAGTCAGCTCTTAAATAATCACAATTAAATACCCACACAGGAGAGAAAGCCATTTGGTTGTGATGTTTGGTGGAGCAAAGTATTGTACCCGATGCAAGTTCCACTTGATTTGCCCACATACACGAAATCACCCCTGGGCAGAGACAGTTTGTTTGTATGTTTTGTGGAAAAGGATATTTACTGCGATAATTCAACGTTAAAAAGGCACTTCAGGATCCAACGACCGAGTAGAGAACTAACCCATTTGGTTGTAATGTTTTGTGGAAAAGCTTCAATGACAAGTGCGAATTTATAGAAACAACACATGAGATTCCCATTGGTTGTTATATATTGTGTGGAAAAAACATTTACCAGAGGCAAGTTTAAACATTTACATAGAATCCAACATATGGTTATGATTTTATTGCCATAGATTCTCAGGTTTACAAGCTTAACTGTAGAAACTCGCCTTAAGTCCTCTGTTAGTCCATCTGGAAAGTTCCCAGGTTTTATGTGGAAAGTTTCAAACTGGAGGAGGGGTCTGCTGCCACGTATAAAGCTTATACATCTGATGCTAATGTAAATATCTTTTTTGATTCATATGATTGTTTACGAAATAGAATTTTTAAGGAGCTTCTGTCAGAAGTTTCACGTTATTGTGTGACAATATTTAGTTCTTCTCTAATCAGATGGTTTTCCACATCTTGAGACTACTGCTAAAAATGACTTATATTAAAATTCAATTTTGGATCCAGTTCAGTTTGCATCACTTCATGCAAAATATGCTGTCACAGTCCTACAGCCTTATGGTCTCTGTTACATTGGGCCATCTGTGAGTCATGTGCTCATATAAACATCAGTATCATCTGTGCCTATCTTTGCCCTGCCGTTTTTACCTAAGTCTCCTGTTAAGGTCTCTTTCTTTGTGATGACTTTGTAGGGCCCTTTTGCGCCCACCCCTTTCTGTGCACATGTGGTTCAATTGGATCTGCAGGCTCTCTCTTCTTGGCACTGCCTGCTGTCAGTCGTGCATCGCTCTGTCCGCAAACCACGCCCTGCCCAGCTTCAGTAATAACAGAGGAGTCTGTCACATAATCGGCAGCTGCAAATAAACTGAAGATTTTAACAATATTTCAGAGGTTCTGTTCATTTTTAAAGCAAGAATATTTCTATTTCTTTCACTCCTAATTTGTCTCCATGAAATGCCCAATATTTTCCTGAAACCTGACCTTTATTTTCTTTATTACATTGTTATTTGTTGATATGTAAAAAAACCCACTTCCCGTATGGTCCAACAGAGCTCGGCTTGGTTCTGTTAGAACCTCAGAGTGTGGAAACACCCCCCCCTACACCCGCCCCCCTCCCCCCCCCCCCCCCCTCCCCCCCTGCTCCCCCCAAACCGACCAAAAAAAAACCCCCCCCCCACACAACAGCCTCAAAAAAAAACCCCCTCCGCCACCCCCCGCCCTCGACCCCCAACCAACCCCGCCCACAAGCTCGTCTGACGTCCAGACGCTCAACTCTGTGTTTCAACCTCAAAGCTCTAAGCTGTCAGCAAGCTTCAGGAGTAAAGACTGGATCTGAGCTTCATCTGGTGTGAGGGCTGTTGTTCAGCAGATGTTAGCTTGCTGCTTTTTGACTGAAACCGTTGGTCTACTGTGTTATTGTAAACACATTTCTGGATAATGTGAACGGATAATATGAAACGGATCCAAACTGAAATAATATAAAAGCAATAACTCGGGCAGATTTGAATTTCAAGAGATTTTAATTCAATCAAGAACCAGGAAGGCATCTCTCCAATTATATCAATGAATTCAATTCAGTTTCAATTCAATTCAGTTTATTTATATAGCGCCAATTCACAACACGTCGTCTCAAGGCACTTCACAAAAGTCAGGTACATACATTCCAATTAATCTTAATCATTGAACAGTGCAGTCAGATTCAGTTATTTATTCATATTGGATACAAAGTTTTTTTCTATCTAAGGAAACCCAGCAGATTGCATCCAGTCAGTGACTTGCAGAATTCACTCCTCCCGGATGAGCATGTAGAGACAGTGGACAGTTACTGGCGTTGACTTTGCCGCAATCCCTCATACTGAGGGGCATGCATGTAGCACACAGTGGAGAGTCCAAAAACTCCTTTTAACAGGAAGAAACCTCCAGCAGAACAGAACCAGGCTCAGTGTGAGCGGCCATCTGCCACGACCGACTGGGGTTAGAGAGAACAGAGGCAAGGACACAAAGAGAACAAGAAGCACTGATCCAGGAGTACTTTTTCTATGGGAAGGAAAAGGTAAATGTTAATGGATGTAACAGGGGTTGGACAATGAAACTGAAACAGCTGGTTTAGACCACAATAATTTATTAGTATGGTGTAGGGCCTCCTTTTTTGAGGCCAATACAGCGTCAATTCGTCTTGGAATGACATATACAAGTCCTGCACAGTGGTCAGAGGGATTTTAAGCCATTCTTCTTGCAGGATAGTGGCCAGGTCACTACGTGATACTGGTGCAGGAAAACGTTTCCTGACTCGCTCCCCCAAAACACCCCAAAGTGGCTCAATAATATTTAGATCTGGTGACTGTGCAGGCCATGGGAGATGTTCAACTTCACTTTAATGTTCATCAAACCAATCTTTCACCAGTCTTGCTGTGTGTATTGGTGCATTGTCATCCTGATACAACCGGCACCGCCTTCCAGGATACAATGTTTGAACCATTGGAATGCACATGGTCCTCAAGAATGGTTCGGTAGTCCTTGGCAGTGACGCGCCCATCTAGCACAAGTATTGGGGCCAAGGGAATGCCATGATATGGCAGCCCAAACCATCACTGATCCACCCCCATGCTTCACTCTGGGCATGCAACAGTCTGGGTGGTACGCTTCTTTGGGGCTTCTCCACACCGTAACTCTCCCGGATGTGGGGGGAAAACAGTAAAGGTGGACTCATCAGAGAACAATACATGTTTCACATTGTCCACAGCCCAAGATTTGCGCTCCTTGCACCATTGAAACCGGTTTTGGCATTGGGCATGAGTGACCAAAGGTTTGGCTATAGCAGGCCCCGGGCCTGTGTATATTGACCCTGTGGAGCTCCCGACGGACATTTCTAGAAAACCAGGAGATTTTTGAGGTGCACATTTAATTCTGCCGTGTTTTGGGCAGCCGGGGTTTTTTATGTTTTTTGGATACAATCCGGGTTAGCACCCGAACATCCCTTTCAGACAGCTTCCTCTTGCGTCTACAGTTAATCCTTTTTGGGATGTGGTTTGCGTCCTTCTTGGGGGTATGCTGACATTACCCTGGATACCGTGGCTCTTGATACATCACAAAGACTTGCTGTTGGTCACAGATGCGCCAGCAAGACGTGCACCCACCAATTTGTCCTCTTTAAAACTCTGGTATGTCCCCATAATGTTGTGTGCATTTCAATTTTTTGCAAAACTGTGCTCTTACCCTGCTATTGAACCCTTCACACTCTGCTCTTACTGGTGCAATGTGCAAAATAAAAGACTGGCAAAGGCTGGTCCAATTAGCCATGAAACCTCCACACTAAAAAACAGGTGTTTCAGTTTCATTGCCAACCCCCTGTACTTTCCTTTTTTAAAGCTAACTATGTCACAAAAAAGTCAAATATTTCAAGTGATCCATGCCCTTTTTTTGCTATCTAGTCTGCTTTGCAACTAAAAATTTTTTGTAAATGTCCTTTCATTTACTTGTTGTCCTAAATATCTGAATGCTTTACTTTCAAATGTAGTCGACACGTGGTTTTTTTTTTAAAGGAATGACTCAACGGTACCCCTATGGCCATTAGATAAATCATGAAGCAACAAAAAATGTTCCGTACCTTTTCCCCTATGTAACAGAGCATTTGAAAACATCTGCATGTCTTCCACTGAAACAAGTGGGGTAGAATGCAAAAATTTAGCATTTCGAAAAAAAAGAAAAAAAAAAACTTAAGCAATACTGTTAGTTATTTATTATCAGTTTTTAGCTTTTAAGGTAAACGCATCAACAATGAAACATTTCTGTTAAATTCCAATGTATTTCGTAGTAGTAACCCAACTGTCTATTAACATTATATAACATCTTCTCAGGCTCTCTCCATCCCCCTTTATAATGTCTTAGTGAGTGGGGCGTGAGAGATTTTGCAGCTTTTGTTTTTGTTTACTAATTCCCATTACAGTATTTGGTCAAATGCAGTATAAATTTGTTTCAAATGTCTGGTTACTCTGAGCTTTCTACTTTGTCCCATTTTGACATCTTGCAGATCTTATCAACCTTTTTTTTTAAAAATAAATTGTGTTTATCATCTAGTTGGAGCTCAAAAGGCAATGAATTACTTTGCTATGGAAAGAACTCATGATGGCCATCAATATTTTGTTCATTAGCTTTTTAATGTTGTACTCTTTTTTTAATAAATTTTCAGAAATACTTTTTAGTCTCCAAGTGATTAATAAAAAAATTTGGCCCAAATTTTTCTATTTTTTTTTTTATTTTTGGATGATAG
Organism: Crenichthys baileyi; assembly: GCA_036173005.1. NCBI lineage: Eukaryota > Metazoa > Chordata > Actinopteri > Cyprinodontiformes > Goodeidae > Crenichthys > Crenichthys baileyi. The sequence continues at coordinate 619,934 of JAHHUM010000290.1, forward strand.
AGAGATTTTTGGTTACCCCCCCCCCCCCCCCTTCTACTTTTTGAAAAACAAAAAAAAAAAAAGAATTTTTTGATCTAAGTAAATTTTTTAGCACATCCTGCATTTATCTCTACAGCCTCTGGTCTGATCTGGCGGGGGCTTTTTCGCGAGGCTTTGTGCTGCTCTGTCCAAAGCCTTTTTAACGTGTGTGGAGACCTTCCTTTTGCTGGGCCTTTTATTTTATCGGCTCCAGTTTTTTCTCTGTCATCTGAGGTCTGAGCAGGCCGTGGGCCAGTGCTCTGTGTCCACGGTGTGAAAGTTTGGTTCTCCATGTTGACAGGCTGTAATTCACTGAGTGATCAGTCAGAAAGTCACAAAAATATCAGGCAGCTTCCTTCATGAGACTTTGCCTCGATACAGCAGACACAATATTTTCAACCCTTCTGCCATAACAGAACTTTTTTTATTTTTTTTAATGGCTGCGTTTATTTTTCTGCAAGATGAGTTCATTTGTTTTTTTTATTCATTTATTTGTGTATTATTTAAGCATAAAAACTTTGTATTTGTAAATATTATCATGCCACTGTTTGTAAAACCTTGAGAAACACTTTAAAATTTCATCTTTCTAATTTAATTTTGTTTAAGAATTTTAGAAAAATTGGAAAAGTTCTCTCAATAGCAAAAATCCAAAAACATTACCATTGTAGTTTTTAATTGATAAGGCAGTGTAGCGCATAAAATTTCCGAACTTACTATTCATAACTGTTCCTTATTTTTTTGTTTTTTCATTAAGTCATTGTATCACTCTGTTCCCTTTTTTTTAATCTAAAAACGACCAGTCTGGCCTGGACCAACTCAAATCTCTATTTAAAATCTTTTTTTCCAGCAAAAAATTTGATTCCTGTTAGATCACAAGTCATTTCCCTTTTCTCTGTCTATTAAATTTTATCATTAAAATCAAGCTACATTCTCTTTTTTCCATTTCTTCCTCTTGGTTTTTTACACCTCTCACTTTCTGATTTTTTACATTGTTAAACAAATAAATAAAAAAAACCATATTAAAAAAAAACACTTTTTGCATACTAACTAAGCAATGATAAAGACTGTATTTTGTTTTATCCCACTTTTAAGGCTAAAGAAATTTTGAACATGATCCAAGAATTTGTTCTACCACTAGAATTTTTTAAAATTGATGCTTTCTATGGTTTTTTTTCAAATCTAAGAACTCAAAATATGAAAAAAATAAGGAATGTCCCTTGATAAAGAAAATTTTGATTCTATACCTTTAGAGAATTTCTTTCCATCAAATTTTGTCCAAAAAGTGTAATGAATTGCATAATTATTTTTATAGAAGGGAAACCCCAAAATGATATGTGACCCTTTTTATCAGTAAAATTAAAAACCTCAGAAAAGTGAAAAGTAGACAGTAGAAGCTCTGGGCCCCCCCCCAGGGGGACCGTCCTTGGGGGGAAGGGGGCCCCCCTTCTGCTCTGCTCCTAAACACTCTCATGCAAACCCACTGACTTTCACAGACGTGCAACACTTCCTCTCTTTCAGAAACGTTCTTCGTTTAACAATTAAGTTAAACTCCATAAAGACTTCAACATAGCAGTTCTTTGAGGGTTAGACAATAAAAACACTTTCCCTTTTTATTTACAAAAAAGTCTTCCTAATCAGGCAGTAACATTGAGCTTCACTAGAAAAGAAAAGAAAAAAAAATTAGATAAAAAACCCCTGGATTCTCACTTTAAATATGGACTTTTTCAATTTTTTTGCGCTTTTGTGAAGTTAATTTAGACTCCAAGGTAACTGCAGACCACTCCGTGCTCACTTGATTTTAAACTATTTAGTTGTTCAATCATAAGTCCGGGGACTTTGTGAGCACTGAGAGGCTCGCAGGCCATGGAGTTCCTAAAAACCTGTCATTTTCTGTGCATAAATTATCAAAAATAAAGAACAAAGGAAAAAAAATTGGGGAAAAAAAATGTTAGTGACAATGAACCCACATGTATGACAGACGGATTCAACATTTTAGATGAACACAGACACTGACACGGGACAGACATTTAGACAAACATTTAGACAGACATATGCCGGCATTTAACATTCATACTTTTATACATCATATATACATTTTGATCCCCTTTCTTGTGTGTCTGTTCCTTGCTTCCGTGTGTGCGTTCGTATGTTGTATGTTTGTGTGCTATGCATGTGTATGTGTTCGTGCGTGGGTGCTGTGTATCACACAAGCCCACTCTCTTCGTTGGTGGGGAAACAAGACACGGCGTGTGTCCAGGCGAAACACACACAAACTTGCAACCGGAAACTCCATTCACCGAGGCTAGAGAGAGCTCTTTTTTTTTTTCAAGTCAGTTTCTACCAGAAACTCCTTCCCTATTTAAAAGTATGCTTTCATTCTAATCAAGTTTTGAACAATTTCCTTTAGATCTATCCCTCAAGAGTGAACAAAAAATTCAAGCAGTAATTTTAACCAGTGACACATCTATATCTACATTTGATTTGGGCATAACTCAACACTTAATCCATAGGAACATGAAACAAGTCAAAAGCAAAGCTTTGGGGGGGAACCACAAAAATCATTTTTTTTTTAACACAGCAAATGAAACTTGGAAAACATTTAAGGTCATCAAAATAAAAACATGCAGTTTTTTTCTCTCATCACATGCAGCTCGCTTCAGTGGCCACATTCATACAGATTTTCAGTCTGACGTCGCATACAACTCAAATAATTGCAAAAACCCATTTCATTTACATCATTCGGAGATTCACCCATTCATCCATCTACCATACGCTGCGGGCCAAGCCTTTTATTCATACATCTCATCCCACACTTTTATCCTTCTTCACACCCCTTCATGCCCCCCCCCGGGGGTCCACTGACCTGATTAATATTTTATGGTCAGCCGAGTCCGTTTTTTTTTTTTAACAAATATTTTTATGTGTGCACAACATTTCTAATTTTTAGATATTGACTCTAATCCCTTTAAAGGGGTTAATTTAACATTTTTGCAAAAACCGATCACCACTGGTCCCCTAGAGATCTCAAACGGAAAAAACTCTGCAATCAACATTGCAATTTCCAAATCATGTCACATGTAAACTTCAACAGCTGTGGCCTTTTCCAGCTCGGACAACACCCCGGAGGCAGGTCTCTTATCTCAACTTAAGTCTACCGGCTAAATTTCCTCAAGGTCTCCTACGTACCTTTTTTAACACATTTTTTTATGAATTAGCTGTCCCTTACAAAAGAGAAGCAGTATTTCGCCAAGTACAAAAAATGAGCTTTAGGCCCCCCCTTTGCACCACGACCAGCCCGAGATGGGGCAAACCTGTTTTTAAGACTACCTTGACCAATTCCCAACTGTAGTTTTTTAGGTAGTCCTCCTACATGTAGGAAACCCCCGTGGAGACTGTGAGAGGGGAAAAAAAAGACAAACAGAGACCAAAGGTCTCTGGCTTCCCCCAAAAGTCGGGGGGACCCGGGCAGCTGAGTATTCCCAACCCCAAAAAGAGACAAAACTCACCCCCCCCCTTGTGTGGCCCCGGAACCCCAGCCACCCAGGGCCCCCCCGTCCGAGGGGGGCTACCGCACTTTCCCCCCCCGGTAGATTGAATCACGTCGGGGTCACCAATTATTTTAGGAGCAGGGGGTCCGTATCGCTAAGCGAAGATGATAGAACACAGAAACCAGAATTTTTCTCCAAACAGCTCCCACGGAGGGGGACTTTATTTTTTAAAAAAGCGCACAAGTTTATCTTTTCCCAAAAAAATTCAAAAAGCCCCCCCCCCTTCAGTCCTTTACCGGGGTTCTTTATAGAGATACAAAGCATTGGTGTGTGTTGGGATCATTTACGTAATACATCTTGGCCCCCCCACAATTTGTTTTGTCCACTTTTTTCCCCCGGAAAACCACATTCAGCCAACATCTGCAAAACCTTTTAATGGGGGGACGTGACAGTTTTTTAAAACAATTTTCATCACTTATCTGGTGGGGGCCCATGTCAAGTTGACCCAGCAAAGTCAGCATATTACAATATTTTCTGCAAAACAACCCCTTAAATTTTCCCGTCCAGACAGACAGGGCGCTTGCATTTTTTTTTTCAGAGTGAACTATCCTTCACAAAATTCATCTTTGTAATGGTAGAAACAATAATGTCACACTTTTGATCTAGTCAAAGCAGAGCTTTATGCCTCGACAGGAACTCCCTTGCTTGCTGGGGGAGGGCTGCAGCAAGTAAGCCCGCTTCTTTGCCTGCCACAGCACCATCTCCCGGGCCGCTGCACCTCCGCCCACGCCGTCTTCGCTCGCTCCAGCCCCGGTGTTCTGAGGCAACACCTGACGAGCTGGAGGAGCAATCAAGGTTTTTTTTCCCGCCAGATCAAGACTTTTTAGGAGGACCAGTCTCATGTATTCTTCTCCCGGAGCTGATGGAGAGGATCAGGCAGATGGAGGGGATTATAAAACGGCAGTAAGGCAATTTTACTGCCGTCCACCTTCACCCACACCAAGCCACAAGAGCGCTGCGTCAGCTCAGCCCAGTTTTAATCTCCAGAGAGCTTCTGCAGCTCAGTCCACTTCATGTCTCCAGAGGGGTCCGCTGCTGGAGAGCAGTCTACGCCAGCACTCCAGGGGGGCGCTGCTGCTGCAGAGCAGTCCACGCCAGGGGGCCCAGAGCGCTGTAGGAGCTTTCGGAGGGGCCCCGAGGGCGGGGGCCTCCACTTCCCGGCCCGGCACCCCTTCTCAGTTTTTCTCTGGGGGGTGCTCATGGAACTCAAGCCTGACACTCCACAGCCTGTCTCTGCCAGGTCTGACACTCCACAGCCTGACACACCACAGCCTGTCTCTGCCAGGTCTGACACTCCACAGCCTGACACTCCACAGCCTGACACACCACAGCCTGTCTCTGCCAGGCCTGACACTCCACAGCCTGACACACCACAGCCTGACCTGAAGTCTGCCTCAACCTCCTCCACACGCCGCAGAGGGCGTCGTAAGAGGGACGCCTCTGTTCACACCACTGAGGGTCTCGACGACGCCTCAGCTCCTGCGCACACGCCACTGAGGGTCCCGCCGACGCCTCAGCTACTGCTCATGCCACTGAGGGTCCCGCCAACGCCTCAGCTCCTGCTCACGCCTCTGAGGGTTCGCCAGTCTCGGCGACGCCTCAGCTCCTGCGCACGCCACTGAGGGTCTCGGCGATGCCTCAGCTCCTGCGTACGCCACTGAGGGTCTCTGCGACGCCTCAGCCCCTGCGCACGCCACTGAGGGTCTCGACGACGCCTCAGCTCCTGCGCACACCACTGAGGGTCCCGCCGACGCCTCAGCTCCTGCTCATGCCACTGAGGGTCCCGCCAACGCCTCAGCTCCTGCTCACGCCTCTGAGGGTTCGCCAGGCTCTGCCTCTGAGGGTTCGCCAGTCTCGGCGACGCCTCAGCTCCTGTTTTGTTCTCCTGTCAATTAGTGTTATTCGGTTCACCTGCACCTAGTTAATCAGTCTTGCTTCACCTGGTTCACCCTCCATAAATACACACCTGTTCAGTCACACATCGCGGAATCATTGTGTATCCCTACTCATGTCTTGTTTTGTGGACCATGCCATGCTTGTCAAGCCAGCCTACTTCTGTTTTGTTCCTGCCTCTCTTAAGAGTGAGTTTTTGTTGATTAAATTTTCACTTACCATCACGCTGCCTCCTCATCTGCATTCTGGGGTCCAATATCTCGCAAAGTCGTAACAAAGATAGGAGAAAAAAAATCATATTTCATACTCTATTCTGAGCAGAACAGAGTCTGAAATAGTACAAAAAACCTCAGCAGGGGTAAGAAACACACACATAAGTAAAGATTCAGCAAGGGTACGGTAGAATCTTGAGGGTGTGAATATATATAAGTCTGAGTGTGTTTGCAAGAATTAGACTGTCAACACTGATAGAAGCGCCATTGTCCTTGAGAAGAGAGGTGGAAGTTTTATCAATCGGCTGCATAGTCCTATCAGCACACAGCTGGTAGGGGAGTGCTGGGGAAGAGCGTCGTGTTCATATAACATCCAGGAGATATTTTGTCGATAGCCAGTTAGCAGAAGTTGCCAAGGCCACATTGAGGCGCCAGATTTAGAAAAACAAATGTTGTGGTTCAGGCAGTTGTGAATTTCCAACTACCTTAAGAGTTTTACTGGTATGTCTCAATTGTGAATCCAAATAGCCAAATTTCTGGTACTTTCCGCAGATCTCGAGCGTACAACTTCTCCAAGATTATATCCTTTAACCTCTGAGTCCAACCGCTGCCAGGCTGCGATTCTGTTCAAGAATCGTGTCCAGTTTGCGATTCTGCTCTCTTAACGTTCCAGTCTGAGTGTTGATCGCTCTACAGACTCCATCCAACATCGCAGGCAGCTTTGGAACGCTTTGAACAGCCGCCCACGTTTTGCGAATCACTCGATAAGCCAGTTAACCACCAACTCCAAAAAGCAGAAATCCTGTTATCAAAACTCCAAATATGTACACATTTTCTACAACCTCGACCGACATCGTAGTCAGGCACACAATCTTCCACTGCTGCCAAGAATCCATTGTGTATCCAGAGAAGAACGTCCCGTCTGCATAAGAGGGTTCTCCTTTACCCTATCTTCCCGTCGAAGAAAATTTGATTAATTACGTTCAGAGTCCAGCTGACCAAATCCATAATTTACAAGTTTGGAGAATATGCAAAGCGAGGCTCTGAGAAAAACACAGAGAAAAGCATAAGCAGGGATCAGCAGGTAGGGAGGGAGAGAGAGAGAGAAAACACGCGTGTCTTCCACCGAGAGCAAGAGAAAAAGAATCGCAGCTGTCATACTAAAAGTTGGTGGTAGGAAGAAATTCTAAAACTTGCGGTGCACAAAAAATTCAGATGTAAGAAACTGTGCATAGACATGTCACCTCACACATAGCCTTCACACATTCCAATTTGCGGTGAATTCTGCGCAGCTGCACGTGGCGCCGGAATTGTCTAGTCTCCGCCAATAAATACATATGCAAAGTAGTATAATAGCCAGGTTATTGGACACCTACCTTGTGTCCAAATAACCATGGCAACGGGGCGGTCAGTAAGGCAAGAAAAAGGAGATTCACTGAATAAGAAATACAAATCTCAGTGTCCGAGATGAAGGCAAAAAAAATTCAAATTCTTTTGGCAGTATTTCCCCCTGGTATTAGTAATACATTTTAAAAATTGATGGGCCGAAGGTTAAATGCCGTTAACACGGTAGGAGCTGAATTACGATTCACGGCCTGAATATTATTATCTTATTTAGCTATTTAAGCTATGTGCCAAATCCAAACGGCGCTATCCAGCTTCTGCACTGAGCTCAGTTATAGTTGCCGTGAATATTGCTCCCATATTTCTATTAGGAAGACTGTCCTATCACCACACAAATGATGAGAACATGAGGAGAAGATCTGCTTTATATCAAATCAAGCTGCAGCTCAGTGGGATGGAGTTAATCATACAGTCAGGCTAAATTAATCCAGTATAATTTCACTATGAAGACAAAAGGAAAAAGTAGATTTATAGTTTCTTTATTTTAATGCAGCCTGATTCCAGCAAACTGTGGGTAAAACATTTGGCCACACTATTGGGGACCCCCACCAATAGTGGGGCTATAAACAATATGGCTCAGACTACAATCCAGAAAGAACATGCATTAAAGCTTTACCCCTGAGATAGAGAGAGACGACTCCTTTTAACAGGAAGAGACAGAGCAGACACACACAAGCAAGCCCACAGCTCTGGTCTAGGAGTAGTTTATATGTTACAGAAAAATGACACAACAGCTTCTATTGGAGAGAAACACAGCTAGACAGATAAGCTCTGAGCCCCTGCAGGAAGGTGCCGTAGCTAAAATCATTAATGTGGTTTGTTCTCAGCGAAACTCTCAGTTGCATAAGCAGGTATTTCTTAATGCAATACTGTTATAAATATGTGCCTATAAGTTAAAGAATTTCAAATCTAGGGGAGAAAGTCCTCCTGTAAGAGATAAGAAATATATGTGGTTTTCCATCAATCAGAGTTTAGGTCAGATCACTGTATCTATTTGCTCTGAATCACATGTATAGCACTGAGTTGTTTTAGGCAGGGGTGTCCAAATCCAGTCCTTATAGGCCGGTGTCCTGCATGTCTCAGATTTGTCCCTGCTCCAACACATCTGGTTCTGTTGCCTCCTCAGCATTTAAGCAAGTTCTGCAAAGGCCTGATAATTATGGACTTGTTTAATTGAGTTACATAGAACCTGAAAGAACACCTAAAACATGCAGGACAGCGGACTTTGAGGACTTTTGGACATCACTGGTTATGGGCCTAAATACCCTGTCAGGTATGAACCATGTTCTAGGACTACACAACTGAGGCAGCATTTATTTTCTATGCTGCTCAGCTTTAAAATAAACTCCAGAAAACCTGCTGTTTACTGCAGCTTTCCCATAAAGGGCAAAGATTAGTTCATCAGGTTATTTTTACCATGTCTTGGTTAATAATTTCATTTGAATGAGCATTTTAAAGCTTCTCTCTTTTATTTAATGCTGTAATTCGTATATTTCCAGTCTTTACACAAAGCACTATGAATAATCTACTTTGTGTATGGATTTGGCTAAACAAATATTTCTTCTCAGTTTAAAATGATCAGATTAGAAAAAGAAAATCAACCACGTATGTGCCTACATGTACCTGAAATTAAATCTGTGTTGAATTATCTTATTTTCTACATTTCCATAGAATACCTTCTTTATCTATTCCGGACAGAACGGAAGATGACGGGTACGAGTACATTCTTTATCTACATTGTTTTTGCAGACAGCCACATGCTGAAACATTCTCTTGCTTTGAGTCTGTGGAGATTAAATTGTTAAATAATTAAATAATAACAGCGTTTCCACTTCCATTGTCCAAGGAGGGCGTCCCACCCCGCCATCAAGACCGCTCGCCCCTCCAACAGGATCATGGCATAGAGTAATAGTACATTTTCACAGATAATGTCATTCATTTTATTAGATCACGTCGTGAGCGATTTCTGGCCCTGCGTTGTCCCTACTCTACTTTCTATGGCCAAACTTGACAAAAGCAGGAAGAAAACAGACTCCTCATGCTGTGTCACCGACGCTGAGTTATGTTTGCTCCCTGTCCCGACAGCGGACAGAAAAACATGTCGCTAAAACCTGGAAAGCAGGCATGGATATCTGCGGTTTTAAAAAGCGCCAAATTTAGTTTTGATGGAAGCAGCAGGGCTAACTCTCCTAACTCCTGGTACATATGGTGAAGGTACAAGTACACAAAACTGCCCAAGTATTTCATGTCCTGGCTCTGTAAGACTGAGCATCGTAATTAAATACATAATTGATATATAGATAGATAGATAGATAGATAGATAGATAGATAGATAGATAGATAGATAGATAGATAGATAGATAGATAGATAGATAGATAGATAGATAGAGAAAGAAAGACAATAGATAAAGATGGAAAGAGACAGAAACAGATACAAGATGTGATAAAGAGAGACAAAAAGATGGAGGAATAAGAAAGATGGAGAGACAGTTAAGATATATAAATGATATATCAATACAATATGTAGAAAGAAAATTCTAGTTTTTTGTCCTTAGGAACAGGCTGCAGACTGTTTAAGCGCCATTACAAACAATGAAGCGCTTTAAAACCTGCTAAAACACGGCAGCTCTCCTCTTCACTTAAGCGGTTTAAAAGGTCGAATATTCCCTACCAATATGGCGGAGAGATCAACGTTTACGTGACGCCCTCTGTGGGCGGGACTCCCGCTCCATGTCCGGGGGTCCAGCCCCTAACCCCCAGTGCGCAGACTCGTGTTTCTCTTCGGTTCAATGACAGCAGTTGGAGCGTCGTCCTTCGTGTTTTCTTGGGTTTTTGTTGACGGAGCAGCAGCGGGAGAGTTAATAAAGCTGTAAGATAGAAACAGCAGCAGTTGATGAACTCTGGAAAGAAGAGAAACGGTTCGAAGCTCAGCTGGAACTGCTCAGTAACGGTTGAAGGAAAGTTTGGAGAGAGAAAAGCTACCAGAGATGTGGAGACAGCAGGTCAAACAGCGACTGGATGCAGCGGAGGAGCAGAGACACGAAATACTGGATGCTGCTTTCAGCCCCGAAGATCGGCTGCACACATTAGGTTTGGATGTTTTCATTGTTCAGAGCAGCTGCAGGGATGCTAGCTGCAGGTTAGCAGCAGCTTTCAGGGACCAGATGGGTTTAGCATTTTAGAACATGTGAAAACTATTCTGATTATGTCTTTGTAGCTTAAAAGCATGGCTAATGTGTGTTCTTGTGGTTATTACCTTTGACCTCAAAAGTGTAATGCTAAACTTTAACTACACTAAAACTAGTCAATGATTTTAAAGCCTTTTCCCCCCACTATGAACCTCTTTCAATATGTTGTCTATTATTGACTAGACAACAAGGTTTTGACAGCAGCTGAACAGTTAGTAGATACCAGGGATAAACTAAAAAGAATAACTGCTTGGACTGCGATAAATAATGCGTTCATGCTTTCTGTGCCAGTAATGTATTTGGTGCGTGGTGTTTTTCTTTAATGCAGCATATTTGTTTTAAAAGCATTAAGATGTTGAGGTGAACTTATTAGGAAACTTTTTCATGGAAAGCTTGTTGCTGAGATGACAGCAAACGGTTTCTTTCCAGTAGGCTGGACCAGTGGTTCCCAAACATTTCCATACCATCGCCCCCGAAACAGCATTAGCTTCTTAGCTATCATTTCTCTTGCTCTCGGTGGAAGACACGCGTGTTTTCTCTCTCTCCCTCCCTGCTGATCACTGCTTCTGCTTTTCTCTGTGTTTCTCAGAGCCTCGCTTTGCATATCCTCCAAACTTGTAAATTATGGATTTGGTCAGCTGGTCTCTCAACGTAATTGATAAAACTTTTCAACGGGAAGACAGGGTAAAGGAGAACCCTCTTGTCCAGATGGGACGTTCCTCTCTGGGTACACAATGGATTCTTGGCAGCGGTGGAAGATTGTGTGCCTGACTACGATGTCGGTCGAGGACGTAGAAAATGTGTACATATTTGGAGTTTTGAAAACAGGATTTCTGCTTTTTGGAGTTGGTGGTTACCTGGCCTATCGAGTGATTCGCAAAACGTGGGTGGCTGTTCAAAGCGTTCCAAAGCTGCCTGCGATGTTGGATGGAGTCTGCAGAACGATCAACACTCAGACTGACACTCGAGATCTGCGGAAAGTACCAGAAATTTGGCTATTTGGATTCACAATTGAGACATACCAGTAAAACTCTTAAGGTAGTTGGAAATTCACAACTGCCTGAACCACAACATTTATTGTTTTTCTAAATCTGGCGCCCCAATGTGGCCTTGGCAACTTCTGCTAACTGGCTATCGACAAAATATCTCCTGGATGTTATATGAACACGACGCTCTTCCCCAGCACTCCCCTACCAGCTGTTTGCTGATAGGACCATGCGGCCGAATGATAAAACTTCCACCTCTCTTCTCAAGGACAATGGCGCTTCTATCAGTGTTGACAGTCTAATTCTTGCAAACACACTCAGACTTATATATATTCACACCCTCAAGATTCCACCGTACCCTTGCTGAATCTTTACTTATGTGTGTGTTTCTTACCCCTGCTGGGGTTTTTTGTACTATTTCAGACTCTATTCTGCTCAGAATAGAGTCTGAAATATGATTTTTTTTCTCCTATCTTACTTTAGCTAACTGTGTGATTTCATTACTTTTCATAGATTTTCAGGTTTCTCAGAAGGATAACCAGCAAAAACAAATATTATTGGTATTTGAAAATTTGACTACAGCTGTTTTTACACCAATGACCAGAGATTTGTAGATTTCTTAGAAGGATTCATATATTCTTAGATTTCTTAGAAGTTATGGTATTACAACAATTTCGTACCAGTGAAAGTCATTTGATTTGTTTTTCTGTGTTTGATTTTCTGTATCATTGTAATGTTTTTCCTCATGTACAGCACTTTGAGTGCCTTGTTGCTGAAAAGCGCTATATAAATAAACTGGACTTGACTTCTGGGCAGGGACCCTCTTTTGCAAACCCACAGACGATGCTAAAATTATGTAAGAAACATCAACTTTTTAAGATGTCTTTTATTAACTATTCAATAATCAATAAATTTCTTTAATGTAAGAATATTATTAAAATATGTTAACACAATTATAAACCCGCTGAATAACATTCAACAAACTGTTGAGAATAAGAACAGTGTTTTTTTATCATCCCCCCAACCTTTCTGGCGCCCCCTGGCGGCCCCCACTTTGAAAACCACTGGGCTAGACTACTGACTATCTGGGGTCTACATTTGCCTCAAACTCAAGTCAGAAAGAAAGACATGAACATTGTTTAAAGTTCTTCTTGATTATTTAAGGCCAATTTGTTACTGCATCATCTGCCAACATCCTTGCATGTTTTTCCTGCACTGAGCAGTTTAAAGCCTTTATGCAAGTTAGTATCTCAGGTTCACCAGTCCTTACTCACCTGTTGCGAGGTTAAAACAGATGGAATAACACATTTTCCTTGTGTTATAAAAACCGTGACAGCAACAGATGCGGATCACGTTTACCACTTAGATATGTTAATAGGTTTCATTTGTCCATGATGTACTTGTGTTTCAGTGGTCCAGTCAGATGTTCAGAAGATGCTGCTGGTTAAAGAAGAGGCTCCTGATGATCATAGTCCTAATGGGGACCAGCAGGACCCAGAGGATCTCCACATAAAAGATGAATGGGAGGAACTCTGGATCGGTCTGGAAGGAGAGCAGCTAAGACTGAAGGAGGCCAACAGGTTTACATCAACTGCAGTTCCTATAAAGAGTAAGGATGATGAAGAGAAACCTCTGTTCCTACTGCTTCATCAAGACCAAAGAGAAAAAAAGTATTTTCCAACCAGCAGCTCAGCTGACCAGATGAAAGCAGAAACTGATGAAGAGGACTATGGAGGAGTAGAATCCAGCAGGAAGCCAGATCTGAACACTCATGGAGACACTTCCAACTCTTCAGAGACTGAAGACAGTGAGGAAGATGATGAAGCTGTGAACCATCCAGACTCGTCAGACTTTGGGTCTGGAACTGAACACAGTGAGGGTGACTGGAAGGAGGACGGAGCTCCTGAGTCTCAGAGTGGTAAACCGTCGATTCAGGAACACATGATAAGTCATCCAAGAATGAGATCTTCAAGGTGTTCAGTTAATAGGACACGTTTTAGAGCGAGTAATGGTGACTCGCTGAGGGAAATCCAGACGGCTCTGAAATGTGTTTGTGGTGTCTGTGGTAAAAGTTTCAACAGAAAATATCTGAGTGTCCACATGAGGATCCACACAGGGGACAAACCGTTTGGTTGTGATGTTTGTGGAAACAGATTTAAGCAAAAGGCACATTTACAAACCCACCTGAAAGTCCACACTGGTGATGAACCGTTTGGTTGCGATGTTTGTGGCAACAGGTTTAGGTTTAAGTCGACTTTAAAAACCCACCTGAGGATCCACGCAGCAGACAAAGTGTTTGGTTGTGATGTTTGTGGACAAAGATTTAAGAAAAAGACACATTTGAACATGCACACAAAAATCCACACCGATTATAAGCTGTTTGGATGTTATGTCTGTGAACAAAGATTTAGCAAAAAGTCAACTTTAAAAGAACACCTGAGAATCCACTCAGGAGAAAAACCATTTGTTTGTGATGTTTGTGGACACAGATTCCGATTGAAGTCAGCTTTAAACACGCACATGAGGATTCACACGGGGGACAAACCGTTTGGTTGTGATGTTTGTGGACACAGATTTAAGCAACTTGGACATTTAAAAGCACACGCGAGAATTCACAGTGGGGACAAACCGTTTGGTTGTGATGTTTGTGGCCAAACTTTTATTCAGAAGTCAACTTTAAATGGACACCAGAGAATCCACGCAGGAGACAAACCATTTGGTTGTGATGTTTGTGGACAAAGATTTAAATTTAAGTCGGCTTTAAACACACACCTGAGAATCCACACTGGTGATAAACCGTTTGGTTGTGATGTTTGTGGACACAGATTTAAGCAGAAGGCACATTTAAAAATTCACATGAAAATCCATGCAGGTGATAAAGCGTTTGGTTGATGCTTGTGAACACAGAGTTAGACATAAGTATTAAAAAGTCATATGAGAATCAACAGAGGATGGGAAACTTTACCTGTAAATATTAAGAATATTGTTGGAGAAACAGGAACGTTCACATAAATCTAAAAACACTAGTTTTTTATTTGAAACACTATTATTTTAACTTAAATGTTTAATTTATGCCAAATTCAGCATTTGAATTGAAATGTAGATTTTGTTCCTAAAAACATTTGTGAGTTAAAGTCCAGACTTTTTCTAACACCCTTGTTATACTATATCAGCCTTTCATTTCAATGCAGTTAAAAGACTAGATGACACATAGAATCACCCTTTAACACCGTTAATACTATAGCAAACACTGTTTGATCTTCACATAAACTCGTCTGTCACAGAGTTTTAGGACCATAATGTTTGCCCCGAGCGTTGCAGCTCTCGCATGTCATGTTATACTGCTGCGTATTCCACGCTCTGCAGAGGCTTCGTTCACCTCAGAATGCAGGAGAGTCAAAGTGATACTGTTGTCATCACTCTGATTAATGTGGCCAATAATTATCTGACCTCGTATTGATGCTCATACAGCATAGAGCTAAATAATACTGATTATTAAAGATATAATGTTGTCTGTTGAGACCAGCTAAATGTGGTGACAGTCGGCCTTTTCGTGTACTCGTTACAATGAGTTAGAACTATGCTAAATATATTCAGCAAAGTTAAACTTTACTTAACTATTCTATTAAAATTTAAGTTGGTGTCGGTCATTTAAAAGATTTATTAAAAAGAAGACTAGATCTGCTGAATTTAGTAGACATTCAACTCTAGAGTAGTATCACTTCTTGCTTCTCATGCAGAAACACTGAAAGCTAATATTAGCTGGTTAATTAGCCAGGCTCGGTCAGCTACATAAGAAATATTTCCTAACTAACAAGGTTGGTGTCATAACAGAAAATTGAGATGGTTTTTAATGCTTTTATTTCCTCTCGTCTAGAATATTTTTAACACGCTTTTCTCACGTATCAACAATAAAGCCTTTGACCTCCTTCAGTTGGTCCAAAACTCTGCAGCAAGTCTCCTCACTGGCACCATGAGCAGAGCTCCCATCACTAATATTTTAATGTCTTAGCATTGGTTACCTGTTCATTTACAATCCATTTTCAAATTCTGACTTTAACTCTCAGGCCCTGTGTGGTCTAACTGCTACCTGTATTACTGAAGAGCTAAAGGCTCCAACTGCAAATGGTCCTCAAACCTAGATCTGACCATAGTCCCAAGACCAGGTTTAAAACTAGAGGAGATCAATCTGTCCAGACTTTGTTTTTAGGTTGTCTGGATTCATTAAAAAAGCAGCTGAATATGTTCCTATTCAAAAATGCATTTATTTAAATTGCCTTTCTTTGATTATTTGTATAATTTAGTTTGGTCTTTGTTTTTTAATCATGTTTTATTTAATCAGGTTCTAAAGTTTATGCTCTATTTTTGAGGCACTTTGTGATTTTCATCAGCAAAATAGGTTAAATAAAGACAATTTACATGCTTTATAAACATGTCTGATAGATCATCTGTGGAGGGAGCTAAAAATTAGGCTGATGGGAAGGAGGCCTAGTGCAATGCAGTGTTATAGGCAGACTAGATGACATGCATTTGATGAGAACATGTTTGCAATGCTAACATGTGATCATCTGATTTGCCAATAATCAATTTTTCCTCCACTTTCCCAACAGTGAACATCTCGTGCAGCTTCCTCCCCCCAAAGACGGCAGATGGTCACCTTCTACTTTGAATTTGTATCCCCTCAGTCAGATCCAGGCTTTTACAAATGTCTCATTATCAGCAGGTTTCTGTGCTTTAGTTGTCACTCGGTTGGTAGTTGGATTATTTTGGTTGGTTGTCATTTTTGTTGTTGATGGGGTTCAGCATGGTTTTCTCTTTGTTGTGATGCTACGTTCTTTCCTGTGTTCTTCATGAGTTGGTTTAAACTCTCATTTTAATATAGCAGTGGCTAAATTAAATCTAGCTGTGGCATGATAAAGGAAAGTAAAGTAGAGTTGTACTATAGATTAAAATTAATGTATTTTAATATTTTAGGGCTGAACAACCCTCCTGTTGGAAAAAAGTAATTCTTTAACTCATTCATTGATGCACTTTGTCCTTTTTGGTCCATCTTTATTACCATTAAGTTAAACGTATCCTTCTGGGAAGACGCAGTTCCTTAGAACTCTGCTTCTGTCCCGTTTTTAACAATTTCCTTCTGTCTCCTGACCGAACTCTGACCGATCTTTCCCTCTGCGTCTGGGTAATAGGGGGAATATTCCTCTAAAACTGGCAGACGTCTCCACTGGAGTTAAGAGCTTTCTGGCGCTCCAGTCGCTTTCCTCCTAGAAAACGAATCTTCTCAGGAGAACCTCTCTGAACCACCGAGGGGAGGGGTCTTTGCCAGTGAACCGCTGTTCGCCGCACACAGCCGGGTCTGCCCTGCTCAGCTCTAAGGTAGAAACCTCTGTCCCCAGCAGAAACCTGTATTATAATTTAAAACTTTTTGTCTGATTAAGACCTTTTAAACTTTTAACAGTTTTAAAGTTTTTAGAATTTTGGGAGTCAATTCCTTAGAATAAAAATAATGTTGTAATTACTCCTAATGCGCTCGTTTTATGAGCAGGAACAGAATTAGGAGTGGAACAAATACAATACAACACAACTTTCTTTATAAAGCATTTTAAAAAGAACAGTGTGGACCATAGTGCTGTACACTGATAAAACTAAAGAAATAAATGTATGCGTAGCAGATCTAGCATAAATACAATAATTCTAGAATCACCCTGTTATGGAATTTTTAGTGCCTTGCTTGATTTACTCCTTGATACTCTACAGGAACTGACAAAAGTATTAGAACCCCTCAGACTCTTCTCTTATATAGTCTTAGAGTAATGGTGTCTCAGCCTTCTGCTTGCACCTGTGTGAGATAATATGTATGCCACACTGTTAAGATTATGTCTGGGACCTCGTCTCTCTGGGTCTCATGAGAGTCACCTTGAAAACTGTTGTAGCTCATAAGGAGAACCTTTGCTTTGTCTAGTCAGAACGATTTGGCAGCACTACTGAGCGCATCTCCAATGCTGTAAAAAATCCTTCTCTCTTGCAAGATTCTAATAAAGCTGATTCTGAGTGACAATCATCGGTCTCTGTCTTGGTAAAAACTGATTTTTCTACAACAAATGGCGACGAGGACGGGATTCCTTGACTGGGTTCTTCCGAGGACATCAGCAGGAGTGTCTGATCAACCTGGGAAGAGCTTCCCTGCCTCAAACCTTTTAGTGTTCAGGGGTGGAGGACTTCTGACTCGGTGTTCTTGGAGACTCAGCACTGGAATCCAGAAGAACCACATTTTCTTTCTTACAGAGACGGTGAGAAACAATGAATCAGCATAATTTAATTAATTATCATCAATATTAATTTTTCTAAATAGTTTGATAATTATAACCAAAGGCCTATAGATTAAATTGCAAAATATTTTTTAAAAAAGCAGAAAAAGAGAAAATAATAAAAGGGTTAATGATAATAAGAACTTCTTAAATTTTAACTAAAAGGTTAAAACTAACAGTTTTCTACTGGGGACAAAGGGGATCTGGGATTTTTTCCGCCTTGGACCAGGAGCGAACAGTACTTCACCAGTAGAGACCCCTCCCTGTAGGGTTGAGTGAGGCTCCCCTAACCAGTAAGTTAGGGGGAAGGCGATTAGGGTGCCATAAAGCTCTAAACTCTTGTGGAGACGTCTGCAGGTTTTAAAGGAATATTCCCCCATTTACCAGTAAGTAAAGGGTGTGGCAAGGCTGTCAAGTATGGGACAGCGGTTCAGTTCTAAGGGATTACCTCCTCCTCCCCAGGGAGAAACGTGTGAGAAAATATGGACCACAACGCACCAAGTGCATCAATATATGGGTTAAAACTTTTGCAGCTCTACAATATTAAAAAGGACTGAGGAAGCGACAAAAGAGAAAATAGGGAAAGGAAAAAAAAAGACAATGGATGACAGGTATGTGAAAAACTAACTGACCGACTGACAATGCTTCTGTTTGTGCAAAATCTGAACCATTTACTAAACCTTTTCTCTGCCTCCTACACACACACACACACACACACACACACACACACACACACACACACACGGGGATTTGAGCGCTCCCTGGACGTTAGACACCTGCTCTCCCCACGGCTTCACTCCACCAGAAACGCTTCTTCAGCAGGACCTGAAAGGGAGAGGTCCTGCCTGCCTGCTGCAGATGACAGCGTGAGAGTTTCCACCAGAACAAAACTCAGAAGGAGTCTGGTAAAAAGCCCAAAACCCACTGAGATGGGCAACAATCCATGCTGGTTGCCAGAGCCAGAAGAGCGTTACACTGGACTCATCTTGAGAGCACATCTTATGCAGGCAGAGGAGAAACAGGCTGGAGCAAAGTTTTCCCTCCCTCCTGAAGAAGTTAAAGAGGACAAGGAAAGAGCAAATGTCCACCAACAGGCTAGGGGAGGGCCTGGGTTTTTGGACTGATAGGGGGACTGTATGCCACAACAGTCCGACTCTGGAGCGGTCAAGAAACTGAGGGGGGTAACGTACAAACACACACACATTTGCAAATATCTTTTCTGTTTTTCTGCAATGAAGAAAGCTTATTAACCGCTGCTGATGTGGTTTTGACATTGACAGACGTAACAAGAGGTTAAATGTTATTCCTGTGTTAAAGAGATTTTTATTTTCCAAATGTTTCATGAAATAATTGTTTTAGAGAAACAAGTTCTCTCTCTTCTTGGTAGATTCAGGGTCAAATATTGCTACTTAAAGTCCTTAAAAAACAAAGAGGAATTTTTAAACACCTCCAAAACTCAGCGGTAACCATGTGTTTTCTAGGTCAGCCTCAGGACTGATCCCACGGAGGAGCATTTTAAAGTCCATTGCATGTGTAGCACCTGGTGGGCTCTCCTTCAGGTATTGTTTCCTGTTGTCAGAATGTACCCCGTAAATCTAACGGGTAGAGACCTCTGAGAATAGGGTTAGTTTTACTGCAGAGGGTCTCCGTACAGTCTGACACAGTACTTCCAGTGGGGTACTGCTTTGGTCACAAGCGTTAACTAGAGCTTGAATGGAAGGTGCAAATTCATTGTTTTCACAGCAGCTGCTGGGAAGAGGTTAAATTAGCTGGTTTTTCCACTCTTCTGATTTTATGAAGCCTGCTGACTTACACTGTACCTCATATCTAGTCCTGACAAAACTATGAAAAGCTTGGTTCTGCATTTTCTCCTCTGGGAAAAGAAAGAAAATCTGATCACTTCTGTGATGCACTGGAATGTAAACACACTTGTTATTTTCTCTAACACCCCAACAGCAAAATGTTTCAGAGTAATGGGTTCACTTAAACACATCTTCCCTGGCAAAAACCTGTAAAATGAGAATGGAAAGATGTATTTTTGGTTCTGAAGGTAAGAAAGAATCTAATTGGACAAGTGGTACCACAAAAACTCTAATATCATGTTCTCTAAAGACTCTGCTTAGAAAGGCCTTCTTCCAGAAACTGTGGACCTATTTCCCACCACAGAACCAGATTTTGAAGCATGATTTTCCTTTAATCCAAACAGATCTGTGTTGTTTTATTATAATGTCTGAAGCTCCTTATGAACTCTGGGTAAAAAGAAAATATGACGTGGGGCTAATTTAGAGCTGTGAACCAGTGATTGAAACTCTTAAATCTGTTATTGTTGATGCCAGAAATAATAAACCCTCTAGTCTGAAAATATTTAAGGTATTTAATCCATTTTCTTTAATCTCTGCAGAAAGCTGGCATCAGTGTTTAAAGCAGTGGTCCTCAACCTGTGGTTCCTGGACACCTGAGGCCCGTGAGCCATAGATTGTGGGTCAGTGAAGAAAATTTAAATAAATCAATAAAGGTTAAAGGTATGCCATTTAACTGAACAGAGTACATTCAAATAAAAAAACAACCCAAAATACTACTAATACTTATTAAATAAAGATCTAAGCCAATGATGGGATCTGGCTTTAAAATCCATTAATACTCAGATTAGGTGTCTACTCTGGGGAACACAGACTGAGGCTGAAGGTTGTTTTGGAGCCAGGGTGAGGATTCAGGAAATTAAAACTCATAGTGACTAAAGTCCTTTATAACAGAATAAAGGCAGAAGTAATTAGGGTTCAGGAATTAAAATCCTAGGAAAGACCTTTATGGGGCATAAAGGCAGGTAAAGTCCTTTATTTTAGGGATAAATAAAGGCCCCTCTTTTAACATTAAAGAGGAAGAGCGGCTCAAACTTCAGTTTCCTCCCCAGGGAGAAATGTTTGATTTCATGACAACTTGGATGAGTTTGAAAATGTTCACATAAAGGTTTCATTTTTGGGGACTTATAGGGTGAAAGAATAATTAAATCCTTCACATTAATATGATTAATTTATCCTTAGTAAATGGATATGTACCACAAGCTTTTAAGGTAGCTGTAATTAAACCTTTGCTTAAGAAACCTTCGCTTGATCGAGATGACTTAATAAATTACAGACCTATATCCAATCTTCCATTCTTATCTAAAATTCTTCAGAAAATAGTTGCTAATCAAATGTGTGAGCATTTACACAGCAATGACCTGTTTGAAGAGTTTCAGTCAGGTTTTCAGAGCTCATCATAGCACTGAAACAGCTCTGCTGAAAGTCACTAATGATATTCTTATTGCCTCAGATAATGGACTTGTGTCTGTACTGGTTCTGTTAGATCTCAGTGCTGCATTTGATACAGTCGACCATAATATTCTCTTAAAAAGGCTGGAATATGCTGTAGGGATCAGGGAACAGCACTAGGCTGGTTTAAATCTTATTTGTCTGACAGATTCCAGTTTGTTCATGTAAATGATAAATCATCTTTAAACTCCAGGGTTAATTGTGGAGTACCACAGGGTTCAGTACTTGGCCAAATTCTCTTTACTATAATATTTTGCAGTGTGTTCTTCCCATGAAACTCTTGTTTCAGGCTCACTGCCAAAACACTTTTCTGCCCAGGCTGCTGAGCTTGTGGCCCTGACTGAAGCTTGCAAATTAGCCGAAAATCAAACTGTAAACATTTACACAGATTCGAGATACGGATTTGGTATAATCCATGATTTTGGGGCATTGTGGAAACACAGAAAGTTTCTTAAAAGCGATGGAAAACCCATTTCGAACCATGTTCAGGTCTCTAACCTGCTCGAAGCAATTCTTTTACCGAAAGCTATCTCTCTGTTGTAAACGCAGCACAATCTTCGACAGATGTTGTTTCAAAAGGGAACAGCAGAGCGGATTTAGCAGCGAAACTAGCGGCTTCTTCTGCTCCTCTTTTCACGACTTTGCACACACCCCTCCTCCCCCTCCACCTCTGTATCTGACAGATGCTACAAAGTTTTGCTTCTGTGGTTTCACTTGGAGCAAAATGCACTGAACAGTGTTCCCAGGCGGATTGCAGCTAGGGCAGCGAAATGAGAAGCGGCTTCTCTAGGTTCCAAATCCAGATGTTGGCTTGTCAAGGTTTCAATGAAAAGTAGACCACAAACACCAGCAACCTCCTCAAATACCAGATGTATTACGTAAATGAAGATTTCAATTGCCTTGCTTACAGTTCAATGTTGACTATCTGTATAAAAAACCACCCTGTAGGAACTGAGGGCAGGGGACTTCTGAGAATTTACTGTGAAGATTTTCTGTGCGCTTTTGAAATAAAAGTTCCCTCCCGTGACTGTTTGAGGGAAATATTTCTAAGTTTGTTTGATTGTTTTTAACATTGTGCTCTGCAGGGCGAAGACCGATGATGGTGTTTGGATCGGCCCGACCGATAAACCATGTCTTCCCAAACACTTCTTTCCACATTATGCAAAGCTCACACATGGTTTGGATCATTGTTCAAAAGAGGGAATGATAGCTGCTTTAACATCTCAGTGGTTCACAAAAGGTTTCAGTATTTATGCTCATAAGTTCTGTCAATCTTGTATGATCTGTGCAGCATACAATGCAGGCAAAACACCACAGATGACTCAAGCTGCACATCCACAGCCAGATAGGCCATTTGAACATCTTATGATGGACTTCATTGAACTCACTCCATCTGAAGGGAAAAAGTATGTGTTGGTTGTTGTTGACATGTTTAGCAAATGGATTGAAACGTTTCCAAGCAAAAACGCAGACAGCCACACAGTCACCAAAGCCCTTTTAACAGAAATAATTCCCCGATGGGGCATTCCTTCAAAGATTTCTAGTGACAATGGGACTCATTTTGTGAATGCAGCAATGAAGGAGGTGAGTAAGTTCCTGGGGTTTGACCTACGAACGCACTGTGCATACCATCCACAGAGTGGTGGGGCAGTAGAACGTGAAAATGGGACTTTGAAATTAAAATTAGCTAAGTGTTGTGAAGAAACTGGCTTACCTTGGACAAAGGCCCTGCCTATTGTGCTCACTTATATGAGAATGAGGCAAAGAGCACGAGTAAACCTCAGTCCTTTTGAGGTGCTGTTTGGCAGACCTCCTAATTTGGGCATGGGAACATTGCCAAGACCATTGCCCTCCACATCTTTGTGTGAAGATAAGATGTTGTCTTACTGTCAAAACCTGTCAACTGTGCTTTCTCAAGTTTCACAGACGGTGAAAGCGACACTACCTGAGACAGCCACATCTCCCCTCCATTCTTTGGTGCCAGGTGACTGGGTTCTGGTCAGAGAGTTTAGGAGGAAACACTGGAAGTCCAGGCGCTGGAGAGGACCATTTCAGATCCTGCTGGTCACCCACACGGCTGTGAAGGTGGCAGATTCAGCAACAAGACTTTTGAATTCTGTAAAAAGAACTAAAAAAACATAAGTGATCTTTGGAGAGTGATTGAAGAGGTGGGTAAAAACACTGTTTTTAAATGGGCAAAAATCCCTTTGGGGGCAGTGCAACGTTTGTTTAAATAAATCACGGATGAAAAGAAGGGGTTTTTTATCTCCTCAAGCCCCCCCAAAATTTAAAGATGTAAAAGATGGGATTTTTGAATTTTGTTCTCTGTCTTCATCATTTTTATGTTAGTTGGTTTATTTTTTCCCATGTTTTTTTTTTATCAAGCTTATCAGTTGACAAGCTGTCTCACTCAGAAAAATTTAAAGGAAACCGTAAAGGAAACCCCCTAAGAGTCCCCGGGGCGAAAGGTTTTGACCTCTGTGACGTGGAAAACCCGAGGGGTTTATGCAGTTGGGTTTTCAGAATGCAGATTGTCATTTGGTCCGCACCCCGGGAGGCTAAAAATTTGGGAAAATGGTGCCGGACTGGTTAGTGAACGGGAATTCAAATCCAAAAGGTTCTGTAAACCCGAACTCTAAAAAAATTCCCACGGGGCCTGCGGCAACACATCATTTGATTAGAGACAAGTCCAAAAACGGCTGACCCACTGATTTAACCCACGGGTAAAAATTTCAGGAAATGGGGAAAAATCCCTGGCCTCTGTTAATCATGCAGAATTAAATGAACTTTTTTTTGGTTTTAGGAGCTGTGTCTCTGGAAAGACCCCCGGGATTGTTTCAGATTCATTTTGGGGAAAAACCAAAACCTCTTGTAATTCTGATATGACTGTGTTACCCCATCTCCTAGCCCAACCACACCTCCTCAAGCATTGGTCCTTTTTAAAAATTCTCATCACCTGAAGTAATATTGCATGTTAAAACTGGATTACTACTAAAAAACTTGATCGCATTAATTATGTCCACTACAATTCAGCACTTAGCAAAAATCACCAGAGATGTAATGGTTGGCGATAACTGACCAATTATCCTCCAGTTCTCTTATGTCTTGGCTGAAAAGGGAGTTGTTTGTGCCATGTTTGGTCCTTTATGTTGTACCTTTATTCCAAATAACAGGTCCTGATGGTTCAGTAACCAGAGCTGTGGATGGATTTGCCCGGGCCCCCTGGTACCCTGACTCTGATGCTGATTTTTGTTGTTTGGGTTTTTTACGCTTTTTTGGGTTAATGGAAGGGGTTTTTATTATTGCAGGTCATATCAGATTCCCCCTCCTCACGGGTGAAGGGGAAACCCCTTTGGGATTGCTCTGATGATTCTGAAAGTGACTCTCGTGATGATTTTTTTTAAAAGTTTTATCAATGTTCAATTTCCATCTGTTCACATAATCTTGATTCTAATGATGTAGATTGTGTCAAAAAAAACCACAGTTGATGATTGGTGAATCATTATTTATTTTATTATTATTATCTTTTTTTTTCGTTCTTTAAATTTATTTTGAGTGTTCTAGTTCATTATATTCTTTGTGTATTCGGTTATCTGGTCATTCCTTAAAAATGTTGTTAATTATATTAATTTTTCCCCTACAGAGTTAGTTGATAGGTGTTTCATACACAACGTTTTTCCATCTGACAGATCGTTTTTTTTCCCACAGAATTTACAGTTATGGTAGTTTTGAAATTTTTAAATTTTGGTTTTTAGTAATCAGGTTTATTACTCATTTCTTCCTACCAATTCATACATTTGTATTCGTTTCATTATTATTAAAACTCTTTTTAAATTTTTTATTACTAATTTTATTGTTAATTTTCATTATTAATCAATTCACTTTTATTATTACATTTTCTTATAGTTTCCTTCATTGTCATTCAGTAAAATTTCTTTTAAATTTTTTCTTCAGTGTTCGATAACATATGAAACTAGTTTCATTTTAATCGAAGAGGGTGGACTGTTATGGAAATTTTAGTGCCTTGCTTGATTTGCTCTTTGATACTCTACAGGAACTGACAAAAGTATTAGAACCCCTTAGTGTTGTTCCACTCTTCTCTTATATAGTCTTAGAGTAATGGTTTCTCAGCCTTCTCCTTGCACCTGTGTGAAATAATATGTATGCCACACTGTTAAGATTATGTCTGGGACCTCGTCTCTCTGGGTCTCATGAGTGTTACCTTAAACTGTTGTAGCTTATAAGGAGAACCTCTGCTTTGTCAGAACGATTTCGCAGCACAACTGAGCGCATCTCCAATGCTGTAAAAAATCCTTCTCTCTTGCAAGATTATAATAAAGCTGATTCTGAGTGACAATCATCGGTCTCTGTCTTGGTAAAAACACATTTTTCTACAACACCACCCTACAGAGGAAGCTAATTTCAGCTGCTTGTATCTCAGATTTCGTTGTTTTAATCAAGACCCATATTTCAGGACTACAGGTGAGAGTTGGGCCATAGACAGACACCTTTTTTGGCTCAGTTACTTCTTCATACCAACAGATCACAGCAACAGCTACATTACAGCAGGCGATACCCCAGTACATCTGTCCCACCCCATCATCACTTATAAACAAGACATCAAGACAGGCAGAAACAGAAGAAGTAATCCACCTTAACAAAAGAGTTAACTCGGATATGAGGTCAGGCGCTAATATAATAAAACACATAAGTAAATGATTACTATTAAATATACTAATGATAATACACAGATTCTTTCAATAAATTAGAGTATTATTGAAAAATGTATTTATATCAGTAATTCAGTTGACTAAGTGAAGCACATTATAGAGATTAATTCCACACAGACTCATGTTTTAAGCCTGTATTTGTATGTGTGTATGTACAATAAACCGAGACACCGTTCGGCATAATGAAGGTTTAATAGCTGTTTAAAGGTTATTTTGAAAATGTACTATTAATCTGACAAACAGGCCTGATCAAAGCCCATAATTTATTGAATATAACTGGACAGTTAAGGATACTAACTAATGACTTTGTAAGGTCAAAAATTGACTCTTTATATAAAGGTGATGTATTTAGTAATTAAAGCTATTAAATATTCATTCATTTTCTCTACCGCTTATTCCATAGTGGGTCACGGGGGAGCTGCTGCCTATCTCCAGCGGTCTATGGGCGAGAGGCAGGGTACACCCTGGACAGGTCGCCAGTGCAACACAGAGACATACAGGACAAACAACCATGCACACACTCATTCACACCTAACAGACCTAACAGTCATGTTTTTGGACTGCTGGAGGAAGCCGGAGTACCTGGAGAGAACCCACGCATGCACGGGGAGAACATGCAAACTCCATGCAGAAAGAGCCCTGGCTGGGAGTCGAACCCAGGACCTTCGTACTGCAAGGCAAGAGTGCTACCGTGCAGCCCTATATATATATTAATGTAAAACATATAAAACGCCTATTACTGCCTGTAGGAGCTATATTATGAATTTGTTAAT
Source organism: Crenichthys baileyi (assembly GCA_036173005.1). Classification (NCBI taxonomy): domain Eukaryota; kingdom Metazoa; phylum Chordata; class Actinopteri; order Cyprinodontiformes; family Goodeidae; genus Crenichthys; species Crenichthys baileyi. Next base: position 646,305 of record JAHHUM010000290.1, read on the forward strand.
GAAGCAATCAATACATAGATTTTTTGTACAGTAACTTATATTTAACTTTAACTGTGTTGTTTCGATCTATGAATTGTATTTGTCTAAGTTCCCTGAGTCTGTCTCCTTGTTACCTGTACTGGTGTTACAGCAGGGACAGATCAGGCTAATGTGTTCTTAGGTAGCCTGGAGAATGTTGACTGACAGGTTGGAGAGAAGAGCATCAGTTTTAGGAGTTTGATCTTTAATAAATAACACAGAGTTGGGAAAGTTACCATACATTTGTGTGTATTTATGGAAGTGTTCTAACTCCCTGTGGTTAAATTCAAAACAAACAAAATGATCACTACAGTGTTATTACTTTTTACCAGGACTTCATCTGATATCTTTTGCAACTGTTGAAGCAACAGGTTGGCTCTGAAGGAGCTTAGTTTGCAATTTAACAAACAGTTTGGTTTTTGTCTGTGTCAGCCTTTAAATACTGTATGAGAGTGGTTGTATGTGCTGGGAAACTCACCTGGAAATGAGATGATTTAATGAAAGGCGGAGAATTGCGAGGAACAGGAACATGGGGATGGCCCAGCCATGCCACGCTGCATACATGTACACCTGTCAACACACAGCAAGTGTCTCTGTTTTACAAGCTCTATGAACCGACAGTCAATCATCAGGAACATCTGTCTTTATTTACTCTAAAACTTTTCGCCAACTGGAATTGTACGATCAATTGACTTTAACTGTACTGTCTTATACTGTAATTAGAGTGGAGTTCTACTGTATGTGGTTGGATCTGGATCCGACTATGTTTTTGAATGAGAATGAATTGAATTTGAACCAAGATAAATTCCATATGACTGGATATGAACTAGACCTGTTTGTCCTGGCCAAGGAGAAGAATCCCTATAGCATGATCCTGCCACCACAGTATAGATAGTGTGTCCAGGGTCATGTGAAGTGTTAGTTTTGTATGAGGGAATTAAAATGCCAAAAATCAAGAGTTTACATTTTCAAGTTAAGAGCAGGATTTCATGTCTTTGCACTTTCTTGCTTGCACTCTTCTGTTTTCTTTCAAATATATTCGGTTCTCCCTCAAATCTGTGTTTCCACGCTAAAATTAAATGCTTCATCCTTTTAAAAAACCAACTAGGATTGAATTTTATATTTTCAACATAAGTTACTCTTAAATGTCCTAAGTAGAATTATAAATCAAGGAAACGGGCTGGCTAATTAGTGTCACATTGGCAGACAACATGTCAAATACATGAAACATGTATTATATACATTTGTCAGGGTAATACACATTATTCTTTTTATTATTTTAGGATAGGATACATTCCATTTATAGTCATGTAAGTCTCTTCTGTGATTCCTCAAAGCAAAATGCTGATGTTTTGTTTTCTGAAACTAATGCTTTATTTCTTACTTTTTTGGTGCAAATTTTCTTCTTTGTTGGTGAGGTCTGGAGAAAATACAGGAGCTGGTTTCTGGCCATTTATTCTCCTTCAGCTCTCATCTCCAGGCTTCAGTTCCTGTGCTGAACCTTTGTTGGATCCAGCAGCTTTTCTATTTCTGTAAATGCAGGCCGTCTTTAATCTAATTTTTAACTGTATTATGGGCAATAAAAAGGTTTAATGTTATGTTTTTTACAGTCCGACAATGATGTCCAGATGCTGTAGCAGTTAAACCAACCTTATCCTAGTGGCCTTCATCCTACTTCTGAAATGGAGCGGATTTACTGCCCTACAAAGGTTTAGACAGGTTCAGCGTTTGCTGTGCTAGCAGTTTAAAAATGAAAGTCACATCATATGTCTATTTTCTGTGTTTACATTGCTAACATTTAGATAAGTTACTGTTCTTGTATTTTGCAGAGAGAAGGTTGAACATTTTCACCAGTGTCCCTGTCTGCCAGGTTACTATAAGTCCTTTGCCTGAAAACCTCAACTATTGTCCAGTCCTCAGAAAAAAACAAGAGCAAATAACCCACAAAATCAAACGTTTGAATAAAATCTTGGATTTTTTTTATCTTGACATTATATGGAGCTCTTTATGACAGACATTGCTGGCTGTAAAAAAATCTGACAATAGCCATTGTGGACAATCTTTTTAAATTGGTCTCAAAGCACCACAGCTAAGGTGTAGTAGGTATACCATTAATGTCTGTGGATGCAGATTCCACATGTACCAAGGATTGTATTGGAAGCACTTTATTGTCATCTAGTGCTCTGCAGGGCAGTGTTCTTTGAGGACCGTGGTTGAAAAACACCGATCTAGTGGTCAGAGTTAAGCCCAACTACTGACTTTCATATTAAAACATGTATATCTATAGTTTGTGTAACAGTCTGTACTTGACCGAGGATCTGCATGTGTCTGCCTCATGCTGGAGTCTAGCACTTTTTCATCTGAGTGGGACCAAGCTGTGGACCATCAGGATGAATGAGAAGATGATAGGCAAGAGCTTCAACATTAGATATGTGCATAAAACCATAAACTTTAGTTTATGTTCTAAACCCTTTTTATTTAGTATTTTTGTATACTTCATAATCTAAAATAAAGTATCCTAGCAGATTCTGATCTGCCATCAGCTTTAACATAAAGTTTTTCTGCAGTGAGTCTAAGGTGTCCCAGAAAAACCAAAGTGAGCTTTTGTATTTTGTTTTCTGCTTCCTCTCTGATATTTTATTTGACATCTCCAAACACTCATATGCAGGACTTCAGCTTTGCTACCAGGAACATACCAGTAGAAAAGACCTGTGCATTCCAATTAAAGACAGGGGCTTCTGTAGCTTCTGAATGAGATCCCACTTCCCTCAACATCACAGCTGGACACTGGTAAGAGAGCTGCAGCCTTTAAAGATTTGGGTTTCACGAAGAACCCAGATGAACAAATCCTGTCAATTCTACCAATCCTGGCGTATATAGTACATGTAGCCAATATGTTGCCCCCTGCTTGTTAGATGTTATAAACATCCATAAACCCTGTAAATGGTAATGGTAAATGGCCTGAACTTGTATAGCGCTGTATAAAGTCCCTAGAGACCCCAGAGGAGTTTTCACTTCAATCAGTGATTCACCCATTCAAACACACATTTACACACTGACTGTGGTGAGCTACATTGTAGCCACAGCTGCCCTGGGGCAGATTGACAGAAGTGAGGCTGCCAACAACAGGTGCCACCGAGCTCTCCGGCCACCATCAGCAGGCAAGGTGTGTTAAGTGTCTTGCCCAAGGACACAACGACTGAGACGGACAGAGCGGGTGTTTGAACCATCGACCCACTTTTTACTGGACCAACTCCTACCACCTGAGAAAAGGCGCCCCAGATATTCGGGCGGTGCCAGAAGACAAGCTGTAGCAATCTATTGCCATATGAACACACCCACTAGAAGGAAACAAGTGCACCACAAAGGAGGCTGTGACCTCGCAGTTGCACACTGTCATTGTATTGCTTGGAATGGTTGCTGGGTAATGACACCAATTCAATGTAAAAGAGAGCAAAAAGAATTCCCAAGCAGGGACACAGACCTGTGAGCACAGTTTTGATCCGTGCAGAGAGCAAGATTGGAGAAGAAGGCAAGCAGGAGGAGAAAAAATCTGTGCAAGAAGCATTAAATCTGAGCGCTAAAACAAAGATTTGAGGGAGAACAGAATATATTTGAAAGATGTTTTGAGAGCAGGCATTACACATTTTGAATGAAAAAATATGAACTCCTGCTCTTAATTTGAAAATGTAATCTATGAAATGTAATGTAGAGTTTTTTGCCACTTTAATTCCCCTATAGTTTTGCCCCACTCATGTGATGAGTGGGGCAAAAAGCAGTTTCATCTGCCATCAGAGCGCCTTTTCCTATTATTTGTTAGGTTCCCTACAAGGCTTGTGGAGACCTTTAAATTGGACTTCTTTTGGCTTTCTTCTTGCCACTCTTCTCTTCCATATTAGCAGGAACAGTGGAGTTCACAAATAATTGTTGTCCTTTCAATAGATTCTCCCACCTGAGCTATAAATCGCTGCAGCTCCTTTAGAGTTAACGTGGGATTCTTTTCCACCAATGCATCCTAGGTTATACATTTTCATATAGTGTCAGTTTTACATTAGACAATTACTTATGACCTTTCTCTTAACCAAAGAAAATACCTATGATTTCATATATTGCATTTCTGGTCCCTGCTGTGATCACTTGGTGGGTGTGTGTGATGTGTTTAGAGGAACAGAGATCTTGTCTGTGTGTGGACTTACAATGAAGGCAATGGCAGACGTGTACACCGAGTACCAGCTGGATAAAGCAGACAGGTTCCTCATGAAGTTAGTCACAGGTCTGAAACCTCGTTCTAAAAGTAAGTAAAATGTAAGGCCAGACAGAACTGCATATTAGACTCATTTTTGTAGAAATAATATAAAGTTTAGCAAAGCAATTAGGGGATCATGTAACCGAAAGTACACAAAACGTCCCGTGACTGGAGTCCCTCAGGGATCCACTATTGGAATTCTAATATTTGAGATTTGTACATATCAGTAAACACAAGATTAATCCTTCCCAAAAAAAAAGTATACTCTACTGTACTCCTAAACATCTGCAGATGACATTACATAAAAGGCCAGAGACAACAATACTCACTGAGACGTCTCATGTTTTCAGTCAGCCTGGGGAACAGATACAACAGAGTAATTGTGGTCAATTAGAACCACATTGCACTAATGGTCTTCTCAAAGACATGTCTATCATTTTTCCTTACCTCCTGGCACTAAGCGGCTCCTCTGGCTCCACAGTTGTCTCCTCTGGTTGGAAACGGAAGTCTTCGATATAACCCCCAAAACGATCATAAAACCATTTGAGGAAGCTGTTTGATAGAGTCTCTTTCTGTTTTTCTGAAGAAAGAAGATGTTTGATTAAATTACATAAGATTAATAGGGATTTTTATTTTTTCCAGACAATACAATAACAAGACAGAAAAAAGGAGGGAGCATTCTGACCTGTACTGCTGCTTACAGAAGGTTGAGGGGATGGAGGTTTAGGTGTCTGAGATGGTGAATCCTCAAGTCTGTGAGAAGATAAATATAATGCCAGTCCAGAAATAAGGAAATATCAGATTAGAAAGTTTTTCTAAACAACCCACCCTGATTTTATGGCATCGTTGACCTTCTGTTCCAGCTCAATGCGTCTGGATCGCTCCTTCTCCAGTTCCTGTTTAAGTGAATCTATATGGGACTCATCCCTTAGCTTCTTCAGCTCCTCCTCTGAAAGAGTGAAGAAGCATAACAATGTTAAAGTCCTAATCCAAGAAAACCATTTTCCACACATCTTATAACTGATGAGCAACAGTAATTATTAATGATACACTAATGAAAAGTGAGCTACCATGTGTCTCATGTTTTCTTCTTCAGGAAACCTGAAGAAGAAAACCTGATTTATCCCCCTGTAAGAGTTTATAAGCAAATTTCATGTGCTGTGAAGAACAGATGGACTGAGAAGCTAGCAAGTTAAAAGTACAAGTTAGTTATACATGAAAAATTAAGTACACCACATGATTCAACACCGTGTAGAGCCATCTTTAGTAGCAGTAACTCTTAGTAGTCTATTTCAGTATGACAATATCATTTTCTAGCAAAGTTGTGGAGGAATTTTTACAAAATTCTTTGAAGTTTTTCAACATTGATTTGCACACCACTATCTTAAAGCTGCAGTAGGCAACTTCTTTGCTTGCTTTGAGACACCACCGCAACAGTCATCTGCTCCAGCTCGGCTCCTTCTGGTTCCAGCACCACCTTACTCACTGTAGAAGAGCACAATCAAGGGAGGTGCTCCTGTCAATGAATCCCAGAAGGGCTGCCAGCCTAGATGGAGGTGCTCAGACCATGTGCCCATCACCTTACCCTCATCATCACCAGAATTTTCAACCTCTCCCTGGCAAAAGCACTCATCCCCCCGGTCTAAAGTCTGCTACGATCTTCCTGGTGCCAAATAAGTCACCCATCACCAGCCTGAATGGTGGCCCTCACACCTGTAACCATGAAATGCTTCGAGAGAATGGTTTGATATATCAAAGACTACCATGCACCCCATTTTCTACCTCCACCAGTTTGCTTACCGCAAAAGTCAAGCCCACAGAAACAACCTTATGAAAATTACCAACGACACCACAGTGGCTGGACTCATCTCTAGCAGATGTGGCAGCCTACAGAGAGGAGGTCCTGCAGCTAGCAGCCTGGTGTTCAGACAAAAACCTGGCTCTGAACATCTTGAAAACCAAGTAACTAATCATGGACTTCAGGAGGCAGTAAACTGACCCAGCCCCCTCTACATCAACACTGAGTGTGTAGAGAGGGTCCACACCTTCAGGTATCTTGGCATCCTCATCTCTGCTGATCTCACATGGAAAGACCACATCACGGCGGTCGTCAGGAAGGCTCAGCATCGTCTACACTGCCTGAGGATCCTCAGGAAGAAGGCTTCAGACAAGGGAAGGCTTCAGAGGATAATCAAGAGGGCACAGAGGATTGTTGGCTGCCTTCAAGACATCTTCAACTCTTGCTGTCTCAGCGGAGCGCACGAGAACACAAAGGAAAGCTCACACCCCAGCTTTAGGCTGTTTGACCTGTTGCCCTTCCAGGAGGTGCTACAGGTGCACCAAATCAAAAACCAGCAGCCTAAAGAACAGTTTCTTTCCAAAGGCCATAGCCACTCTAAACTACCAAATGCACTGACCCCTACAGTTAATACAGTCACTGTGTAGTCACTGTACAGTCACTAATGAAAAGTGAGCTACCATGTGTCTCATGTTTTCTTCTTCAGGAAACCCCTTTCCTCCAACAGCTCCCCACAAGGGACTTCTCTTGCACCAACAACTGTGTAGTTTTTGCATATTCATCTGTGCAATACAGTCACTGTGCAATATATATATATATATAATAATATATATATATAATATATATATATATATATATTATATATATATATATATATATATATATAATATATATATATAATATATATATATATACATACATATATATATATATATATTATACACACACACAGGGGTTGGACAATGGTTTTAGACCACAATAATTTATCAGTATGGTGTAGGGTCTCCTTTTGCGGCCAATACAGCGTCAATTTGTCTTGGGAATGACATATACAAGTCCTGGACAGTGGTCAGAGGGATTTTAAGCCATTCTTCTTGCAGGATAGTGGCCAGGTCACTACATGATACTGGTGGAGGAAAACATTTCCTGACTCGCTCCTCCAAAACACCCCAAAGTGGCTCAATAATATTTAGATCTGGTGAGTGTGCAGGCCATGGGAGATGTTCAACTTCACTTTCATGTTCATTAAACCAATCTTTCACTAGTCTTGCTGTGTGTATTGGTGCATTGTCATCCTGATACACGGCACCGCCTTCAGGATACAATGTTTGAACTATTGGATGCACATGGTCTTCAGGAATGGTTCGGTAGTCCTTGGCAGTGACGCGCCCATCTAGCACAAGTATTGGGCCAAGGGAATGCCATGATATGGCAGCCCAAACCATCACTGATCCACCCCAATGCTTCACTTTGGGCATGCAACAGTCTGGATGGTACGCTTCTTTGGGGCTTCTCCACACCGTAACTCTCCCGGATGTGGGGAAAACAGTAAAGGTGGACTCATCAGAGAATAATACATGTTTCACTTTGTCCACAGCCCAAGATTTGCGCTCCTTGGACCATTGAAACCGACGTTTGGCATTGGCATGAGTGACCAAAGGTTTGGCTATAGCAGCCCGGCCGTGTATATTGACCCTGTGGAGCTCCCGACGGACAGTTCTGGTGGAAACAGGAGAGTTGAGGTGCTCATTTAATTCTGCCATGATTTGGGCAGCCGTGGTTTTATGTTTTTTGGATACAATCCGGGTTAGCACCCAAACATCCCTTTCAGACAGCTTCCTCTTGCGTCCACAGTTAATCCTGTTGGATGTGGTTCGTCCTTCTTGGTGGTATGCTGACATTACCCTGGATACCATGGCTCTTGATACATCACAAAGACTTGCTGTCTTGGTCACAGACACAAAACTGTGCTCTTACCCTGCTAATTGAACCTTCACACTCTGCTCTTACTGGTGCAATGTGTAATCAATGAAGACTGGCTACCAGGCTGGTCCAATTTAGCCATGAAACCTCCCACACTAAAATGACAGGTGTTTTAGTTTCATTGTCCAACCCCTGTATATATGGTGTGATTATCCTACTTTACTGTGTTTTTTACTTTATACCTGGACATCTTCGCACTGCAAATAGCAACTAAGTCTGTGGAGGCTTGTAGAGCTCTCTAGCAGAGACTGCTGAGTTTCTGATCACCTTACTAAAAGATGTTCTGACATTCTGACAAGTACAACAGATTCTCAGCAACAGGATAACTGTTAAGAGATAACCAATTCCCTCATTTCTTAGTGAATCTAATGGGCTGCAGGAATGATCATGCTTTCATACTTGCCTTCTTCAGTCAATCATTTTAAAATAAAAGTTCTTATCAAATTCTTCACATTCTACTCTGAAATCCACAAAGAGCAACAAACTCAATATATACGTTTTGTCAGTAAGGTTTGTTTAATATAGAAACATTAGATCATTGTGGTCTCAGTGTATTATGTTCTGCAACAAAACAGTGCAAAAGGAGAAGAGGAATAACGCAGCACAGAAAAGTGATAGGCTGATTTAAGAAGTTTATATAAGCCCAACAAAAATTAAAGAAGAACCAATCAATGCATTATTTAGGATAATGCGTATGCGTGTGTGTGTGCGTGTGTGTGTGTGTGTGTCAGGGCGTCTCAAAAGCCAATGAGGGCTGGAGTGTTATAAATAGTTGTTGGAGCATTACATAAAGAAGGCAGGCAGATATTGACAGATTACCCAGCATGCAATTGTATTGTGGGATGATTTTCTGTGATGTGATCTGTGATCACTGAGGCGGCAGAATTGGTACAAAACAATTCCTGCACAGCTTGAAAAGAAACTTGATTCATTTTTTGTCCCCATGTGATGTGAATTGTTAGTAAAATACAGCAATTGATTGATGACTAATTGTAAAATGGGGGGGGGGGGGGGGGGGCCCTTAAAATGAGACCTCATAAGGTCGTAAAGATCAAAAATGCAGATACAGAGCCTTGAAAAGGCTTTAAAACCCTAAAACTTTTAAACATTTGTTTAGTTTCAGCCACAGACTTCAGCGTACTTTGTGGAGATTGTGTGTGTCAGACCAACACAAATAATAACTGCATAATTGTGATGTGGAAGGAAATGTTTTCAAAATGTTCAATTAAATAAAAAAATCGGAAAAGTGTGACATGCATTTGTCTTCAGCTGTGCATGTATGGAGACAGATATTGTTGCCCATTCTTCTTTGCAAAACGGTGTTAGTTCCCTCAGATTGGAGGAGGAACATTTGTGGAATCTTCAGGTCTCATCTTATATTCTCAATTGGATTTAGGTCTGGATTTTGACTAGGCCACCCTAATACATGAATCTGCTTTGATCTAAACCATTCCATGATAGCTCTGGCTGTATGTTTAACGTGACATCCTAATATCCAGTAGGCGGGCGGTGCCAGAAGACAAGCTGTAGTAATCTATTGCCAGATGAACACACCCACTAGAAGGAAACAAGTGCACCACAAAGGAGGCTGTGACCTCGCAGTTGCACACTGTCATTGTATTGCTTGGAACGGTTGCTGGGTAATGACACCCCAGATGAGGTTCACCTTCTGCTGGAAGTTCTGCTGGAAGTTCTGCTGGAGGTTCACCTTCTGCTGGAAGGTGAACCTCATCTCAAGTGTTCTGCATCCACTAACAGGTTTTCTTCCAGGATTATCCTGGATTTAGCTCCATCCATTTTCACATCAACTCTGACCAACTTCCCTGTCCCCTATCTAGTCAATAACAATATGGGAAAAAAAAACAATACAGCAGCTGTATTTTTATTGAGATTAAAATACACACAGGTGTTTGACCTCTGAAGGCAAATGGTTGCTCTGGATTTCATCCTGAGGTGTTACAGGAAAGGGGTGCTTTATACATATAAATTCCACAGTTTCTGGCATTTTGTGTATATTTTATCTTCCATTTCACAATTCTGAAATGATTGTCAGAAAAATCCCAATAAAATACACTGAAGTTTGTTTCAAGGGTATGAATACTTCTGCATGGCTCATTAAATTGCACAGTATACTCACGTAAGAAGTGTTTTTCTAACAAAGCGATTTCTAGGAGACCTTTAACCTCATTCAGATCAGTCTTTGGCTCTTCTTGGAGACCTGCAAAAAATGATCCAGGACCAGCCTGTGTCACACACAACACAAAATAAGCAACATGACACTGATGAAAGACTGTATCAACTTGGAATCAAAGTGATTTTCACAGTGTTCCTGCACCTGGGTGTCAATCTGCTGCTCTCCCTCGGGTTCTCTTAGCTCTTCCGCCTCTCTGACAGAGATGCGGGGTTTCGTCACAACGTCCTCACTGCATTCTGTGTCCGATGTGTTGGGCGACTCGGCTGGGTCAAGGAACTCATCCCGCCTCTGGCCTCGGAACCGGATTCTGTCAAGACGCCTTAGCATGATGGCCCCCCCCCAAATAAATTCTGGTCTCTACCTCAACATGACGAATGCCTGAGCAGCCAAAACAAGGAGGAGAGGCCAATAAGACAGCTTCAGAAAGAGGAGCACTTTGTTTTCAACTCAGTATCTTGAAGCTTGGACCTACAATGCAGTGAAAACGTATTTCACTTCACTTACGGCTTTCTTCTGTTTTGGCTTTTTTGCACACTGAAATGAGTGAGATGATTAGAAACATTAGGGATTTTAGGGAACAAAAAGCTGTCCAAACAAAACAGGTCTACTCAACCGAATAACTGGTTATGCTAATTTTAAGTTGGTATCATCTCAATTGGATTTGAAGCCTGCAAGGTAGAGCTCAATTGGCTCTACCTGCCAAGGTAGAGCCAATTGAGCTGACCCTTCCTGTGAGGAACATCAGTGTTGTGGATCCAGTCCAGATTTTTGTTCAGGTGAACAATCAGGTACTTAAGGGAGTTTACTATCTCAGTGTTCACTGTTATTATTGTGGTGGGTCTGCATATGTGGAAAGCCACCACTCCTCAGTTTTGCATTGATCAGGAGGTGTTTTAGGAGGTTCTTACATCCAACTACTTATGAAATCTAGTTATCCAAGGAAAGTCTGACCTCAACACATTGGCCCTCATACATAAGGACTTGAACACACAGTGGAGAAGGAAACGTCAGACTCTGTTGTGGGATCATTATCATGTTTGATCAGAGAGGGGGAAGTGTTTCACCTTCGGCTCTCTGGGATCAAACTGGGTTGAGTTGACTGTGAGGCAAAATGTCAAATGACTTCAGGACAGTCTGGTGAAATAAAAGAAGGTCACCTCACAGCTGCGTCTGGAGGAATGAAGGTGTGGTTAGCCTTAAAGTCCACAGAGTTGTCTGACAGGTCTGGTTGAGACAATGATTCCTGTCTGAACAAGACCCAACAGAAGCCACTTTCAGACATGCACACCTTTCTATTAAGTGAAGTGCAACACACAGTGTCAGTGTTATATTTCAGTTACTCCTCCCTGGTGTTTTTGCGTAACAAGGTGCACCAGAAGTTCCAGACCTGGTAACCTTTTCGTATCTCTTTTAGTGCAGCTAAACTGCTGCAGTAATGACGCTGGACAGACAGCCAGCCGATCAAGTTGTTGCATTAAGTTATAAGTAACGTTGCAGCAAAAACTTAATTCAATAGTTGTTTACTTAATTAAAAACAAGTGAAAAGGACACAGAAAAATGTCCTGGACCAGGTGACATTCTTCAAGCACACACGTATGAGCTGAAAAATCTTGAGACACCATTAGCTTCTTGCTGCTCTGGTCAAGAATCAACTTATACTTGAAGTAGATCCCCAGGACTTTGCCTGCAGGAACAGATGCCCTGTGGGGGTATCCCCCCATGGTGTCCTTAGGGAACTCTTTCTGCTGTCGCTACATGCATGCTCAGTATGAGGGACTGCTGCAAAGTCAACAACACAATGCAAGCAACTGTCGTTGACACATACTTATGCAGGAGGAGTGAATGCACCTCCAAGAGCTGATTATTTCCTTCTGCATCCATAAATGTTATTTCTGACTCGGTTTTTTAACACTGTTGATCTTTCAATATCTCCAGGTAGGTGTTAATAACTCTTGCTCTAAAAGCTGTTTACCTCCAGTTTTCCAGCTGCTGGTGCTAGTGAGAGATCAGCTGATGAGGATTGTGAAATTGAGGCAACTGTTTGCAGGGATTAGGGTTGGCCAGTGAGTCTTCAGTATCGACTGGAACTGGGACTAACATACCGATTCACCCGGAATCATTCAAATTTTTAAATTTCGATTCCTAGTTTCAATACCCAGTCTGTTCTATTCTGGAAGAAGAGACCACCGAACACCAACAAAGAATAGTCTGCAGCAAATGTGTGCGCAACCGTGGACCTTGTTTGGCAGCGAATGAAAGTATGGCTTAACTTTAATAAAAAAAAAAAGACTGGTCTGCTCAGTGCAACACTTGCAATAAGATAACATCATGCAAATGAAGGTGAACAACCAACATGGTTAAACACCTCTGTCCTTGACGTGCTGCACTGGCCTTCCTCCGTTGCCTCCATCTCCAGCTCCAACAATCAGCCTAGCACCGCACTGCAGTCAGAATCGGGTAAATAAAACAATACATCTTATACCAAAACTGAGGCAGCTTACGAGGTATACTCAACGATGGGTCAGCTCAAATGCATATACCTATGTATTTTTTCATGGACAGATAAAAATTGCTAATGCTATCTAGGCAGTTGACCAGACTCCGCAAATCAATAACATTTAAATTCAAGTTAATAGGTTTGATAATTATATAGTGGTTGAAAATAGCCCTGTGAGATAGTGAAGTAATAATAAGTAAAAACAATTTAAACTTCTTGGACCCTGCCTCTTAAAAGAATTGGGATCGAGAATTGCTAGGAACCGGAATCGAAACAAGGAAGCCGAAAAGTTCAAATTAAAAACGATGCCCAACCCTAGCAGAGATACTGGGATAAATAATGTTTGGATCTTTAAACTGACTCCATAAACACACAATCCTTCACAAAAACACAGAATAAAACAGGGGGCAGATCAAACAATAAATGAATGAGACGTTTATTATGACGTAATGATGTGGCTCCGACTTGGCTCTCAGGTGATCGAAAAACAAACCGGTTCTTTTACAGAACCAGTTAAGAACTGCAACCTCTTTGGTGGAAAATGCAACGCTTTTCTGCTCTGGTCAAAAAAGGTAGGATACCTAAATGGCTTTCACTGGATGTACCTCTATTGCAATCCAGACAGTCAAAGCCCACATTACTTTCTACCTGTTACACTGGATGTGCTGCAGTTCACTTATAGGCCAAGCATTTCCAGAAATGACGCAATAGCTTTTACCCTGTATACTGCCATGTCCTGTAGGAACAAATATAGTTTTAATAACATACTTTCATCAACAAGCATAATGAAGTTTCAGGACATGCACATTGGTGCCTCTCTATGCAACTGGACTCTCCATTCTTTAACAGGCAGACCATAGGCTGTATGCGTGTATGAATGCCAACTCATCTACACTGCATCTCAACATTAGAACTCCCGATGGATGTGCGCTAAGCCGCCAGCTGTACACACGGTTCACCTTTGATATAAATTTAAACATAATTATTAAACTGGCAAATGGTAACAAGATCTTTGGCTACATATCAGGTAGTGATGATTCTACTGAATCAGCGTGTCAGGAAAATAAATCTGCTGCTAACCATCAGGAATCAGAATCATCTTTGTTGGCCAAGTTTGTGTGTATAAACAAAGAATTTGACTTCGGTTTCCACCACTCCCCTTGCACCAACATCAACTATAAATATCTCAAATTTACACAAAGGCCAAGGAACTCATTGAGAAATACAAGGGGCTGCAGAGAGGAAAACATGCAGTGACTGAGGAGTCTCAGCATGGACTCCAGAAAACTCACTGACTTGTACCACTGGTGCACTGACAGCTCTCTGAGAAACTGTATCACAATCTGGTATGGTTCAGGACCAGGTCGGCAAAGCAACAGAATGTTATCAGATAAATACAATGCATTAACAGGTCTGCACTGCCAGCCATCCAGGACCTCTAAAAAAAGAGCTGCAGAATGACACAGCTGATCATCTCTGATCTGGGCCATCCCAGCCAAACACTGCCCACCCTTATCTTTAGAACCCATACACAACTGTTTTTTAACAAATGGTTTCCTTATGAGAAAATCCTTCAAAGTTTTTACAGTTTCTTGTCTTATTCAAACTTTGTTGAAGTTTAAGTATTACATTTTATTTAAAGTCTCAGCAGTATGAGCTCTGTGTGCCAATATTAACTGCTGTAGCGAAATGACACTGCAACTTTTGGGACTTAAGGGATGCATGTCACTTGATCTATAATGTCTTAACCACTAAAAGTAAACATTGTACCTGCATCACTTCCACAGCTATGACACTGCTTGAACAAAATTATTTTAGTAAATGTTCCCTTTGATTAACAGCCCCATTTAGATGGGATTAATCTATCCTTAGTAAACAGATCAGTACCACAGGCCTTTAAGATAATTAAAGGTTACAATTTAATTAAGAAACCTTGTCTTGATCAATATGACTTAATAAATTACAGGCCTATATCTAATTTTCAATTCTCATCTAAAATTATTGAGAAAATAGTTGCTAATCAAGTGTGTGAGCATTTAGACAGCAATGACCTGTTTGAAGAGTTTCAGTCAGGTTTCAGAATTCATCATAGGATGGAAACAAAGCTAGTGAAAGTCACTAATGATATTCTTATGGTCTGTATTGGTTCTGTTAGATCTCAGTGCTGCATTTGATACAGTCGATCATAATATTCTCTTAGAAAGATTGGAATATGCTGTAGGGATCAGGGGAACAGCGCTAGGCTGGTTTAAATCTTTTTCGTCTGACAGATTCCAGTTTATTCATGTAAATAATAAATCATCTTTAAACTCCAGGGTTAATTGTGGAGTACCACAGGGTTCAGTACTTGGGCCAATTCTCTTTACTATATACAGTACATGCTTCCAATAGATACAATTATCGGGCAGCATGGGATACATTATCACTGTTACGCTGATGATACTCAGCTTTACTTATTCATGAATCCTGATGAGCCCAACCAGTTAGATAGACTACAAGCATGTCTTGAAGACATAAAAACCTAGATGACCTAAAAAACCTTGGTGTTACTTTTGACCAGGACATGTCATTTAAATCCCATATTAAACAGGTTTCTAGGATTTCCTTCTTTCATCTCCGGAACATTGCCAAAATTAGAAATATCCTGTCCAGGAGTGACGCTGAAAAACTAGACCATGCATTTGTTACTTCAAGGCTGGACTATTGTAATTCTTTACTATCAGTATGTCCACAAAATGCAGTTAAAAGCCTTCAGCTGATTCAAAATGCTGCAGCAAGAGTTCTGATGAAAATTAAAAAGAGAGATCATATTTCTCCTATTTTAGCTTCCCTTCATTGGCTCCCTGTTAAATCCAGAATAGAATTTAAAATTCTCCTTCTCACATATAAAGCCCTTAATGATCTAGCTCCATCATACATTAGATATCTGATTGGTCTATATTTTCCCAACAGAACACTTGGTTCTCAGACTGCATGTTTTTACTGGTGGTTCCTAGAGTCTCTAGAAGTAGAATGGGAGGCAGATCCTTCAGCTATCAGGCTCTTCTCCTGTGGAACCAGCTCCCAGTTTTAGTCCGTGAGGCGGACACCCTGTCTACTTTTAAGGCTAGGCTTAAAACTTTCCTTTTTTATAAAGCTTATAGTTAGAGTAGCTTAGGTTATCCTGAGCTATCTATGTAGTTATGCTCCTATAGGCTTAGGCTGCTGGAGGACATAATGACCACTTTTCCTCCCTCTGAAAAGCTTGAATTTTGCATTATTTGCAGTTATTTTGAATTTTAACTTCATGTTCTCTGTCTTTTTTCCATAGAAGCTACAGCTGGTCTGGCGTTTAGCTGTGAATCCGTTCTGGAGGGGGGCATCAGCTGAGCTATTGCTGCCAACACTTTAATATTCTCCTTCTACAGATAATACATGTGGCCCAGTCTTTCAGTGTTTAACCCTGTCTCTCCTAGACATAGCTACCGGCTGAGCGTCTACTGTGACTAGTTGTATGTGCTCTCTTTCAAACTCTAAACTAGAAAACTGGCTCAGAGTTCATCTGCTTAGCTGTCTTTCTCTCCTAGATGAAGCCTCTAAAGGAGCTATTTCTGCCATTAACGTTCAACTTTTCTTTAAAATCTGCATTGTTTGATAGCTAAGATCAATTTGGAATGTATGTTATTCACTTGGAATATGTATGTATGAATAGACCGAATTGATTTTTTTCTATCATAAAGTGCCTATAAAGCGCAATATAAATAAACTGAATTAAATTGCCTGTCCATGCTAAACTGATGAAACTACTTATGGTACACTGGTTATTTTCCAAGCATACTGGGATATTATAACTTTCGACTCATACCTGTGAAGCAAAAAAAAGTTCACTCTTAAAAGACATTATCAACCTTTCTTGATTACAGCAGTGTGAAAGTAAAACAGAACAGTATTAATGGAATTAGACATCCAGAATTAATCATTTTATATCACATTTTTAGTCCTTCAAATTAATGTGGCCTGACCTGGATAAGCAGCAGAAAAGTCAATGGATTAACCTATTTACAGGACGATTATGATGTATTGCAACATGCCACAAAGTACTTCAGTGCTCCCCGTGTCTAGATGGGTTATCAGAATCAGAATCAGCTTTATTGCCAAGTTTGTTCAGTCAAACAAGGAATGTGACTCCGGTACACTTTGCTCTCAATAATACATAATTTTTTTTAATGTCCATATATACACAATTGACTTTACAATAGATTATAATGTGAGATCAGTCCAAGTATGCATGGTGTTGCTCTGGAACTCTGACTGTCAGGTGTTCATCCGAGAAACAGCCTGGGGGAAGAAACTGTCTCTGTGGCGGCTGGTTTTGGCAGACAGCGCTTTGTAGCGCCACCTGATGGTAAAAGCCTAAACAGTTTCTGTGCAGGGTGTGTGGGGTCTGCAGAGGACCATCTCAGGTTTCGATAAATGGAGGTTCATAGAAACCAGAAGTGGTCCACAGCAGACACAGTGTTGCTGAGGATGGTGAGTGGGTTATGTGGGGGGGGTGTTCTCTGAAAGTCCACCATCATCTCTACAGTCTTGAGAGGGTTAAGTTCCAGGAGGTTCTGACCAAACCAGTGTACCAGCCGATCCACATCCTGTCTGTACGCAGACTCATCACTGTCCTGGAAAAGTCCAATAACAGTGGTGTCATCTGCAAATTTCATGGGTTGAAATAGAGTGTTTGAAGCAAGAGGGAACCTCACACAGCGACTTGTTGAAGATCTCAGTGAAGATGGGTGCCAGTAGGTCGGCGCAGACTCTCAGGCATGATGGGGAGACATTATCAGGTCCTGAGGCCTTCTTTATTTTCAGGCGCTGAAAGATCCAGTTTACATCTTCCTCTGAGATCCTTAGTGCAGGCAGGGGGTCTGAAGGTAGGGGGGTGGCTAGTGTATGGCAAGAATTTGTGTCTGAATGGAATGTGGAGAAGTTGGGTTGAGGTTTGAACTGGTGCTTTTCATACCTGCAGTAGAAGCCATTTAACTGATTTGCAAGGTCATGATTCTGCTCAGGGTTGGGGGAAGGTCTCCTGTAGCCAGTCAGGTTTCAAACCATTCTAAACAGCAGAAGCATCACCACGTCAGAAGCTTTTCTTTAGCTTCTCACTGTATCTTCTCTTCCCGGATTTGATCTCCTTGGTCATTTTATTCCTGTTTAGGTTTACTGTTGTTTACTGTTGTTGTATGTGCAGAAGGTCTTGGTCTGCACACACGTCCTCACAGAAACTGATGTATGATGTCACCACCTCAGTAAGTTGGTTTTAATCAGTGGCTGAAGTTTCAAAAACAGTGCAATCTGTGCACTCAAAGTGGGCCTGTAACATCTGATTTGACTTATCAGTCCAAACCACAGGTTTCGAAGCTTTAATTTCTGCCTGTAGGTTGGGATGGGGTGGACCAGAGAGTGGTCAGAAAGTCCCAAAGCTGCCCTGGTGACGGCATCCTTTAAAGTTTTATAGCAGTGGTCCAGGGTGTTTTTATCCCTGGTGGGACACATGCTGTCTCTATTTGGGAAGTTCATTGGAGAGGTTTGCACTGGTAAAATCCCCAAGAACAATAATGAGAGAATCTGGATGTTTTTTCTCCACGTCTGTATTCTATGGAAGTAAAATAGTCTCATTAGAATCAGACATTTTTTAGACATTGAATTTATAACACTGAATTTTTATCCTGTGCAATTATGTATGTGAATTTTTTTTGTACTTAAAATTTGCCAGCAGAAATTCACCTGCAAAAATTCGCCTGCAAACATTTGCCTGCAAATGTGTTGCCGCTTCTTTCGGTCACCAGTACAGCCAACCAGTACAAATGAGGAGAACTCCCTCAGTGAATAAAACTGTTTACAATTTATGAGAAATGACTCCAGGTCAGGACTGCACGTCTTCTTTAACGTTTGCGGTCCACTCTAAACAGCTGAAAGCCCAGTTTCAGAAGTGCGCTGTTGGAGCTTCACGAGCACGCCGGCTCTCTTCCCTCTCCATTGTCTCAGGCGGTATAGCCCATAGAGAGCCACCGCTCCGCTGGCCAAAACCAACCTTGAAGCTGGCGTCAATAAATGATGGTGAAAAAATGCCAAGAGAAGACTGTCTGATGTTTAGAAGATCCTCTCTGTTGAATGAGACCACCGAATGGTGGCAGAAAACACCACCAAAACATGCAGAAATCGTGAGAACAAAGCCCCGAGGCCGCCATCAGCGGCGCCATCTTGCCATGTTATGCTAACAATAAAAAGTGTGGAGATTAAAAAAACCCTTTGTGTTAAGGTCTGACCCTAAACAAAAAAGAAATTCTGTCTTTTTGAACAGTTAATTTGCTACATGTATTGGGGCTCCCCATCAGAGACCCCTGTCAGAAGGCCCATCTTCTCCTTGGAGGGAGAGTTACTGTTAGCATAGCTAATAAAACAGCTAAAATAAATGAACTTTTCTTAAAAGTTATGCATTCAGAAAGTGAGCAATCTTACAAATGTGAAATCTGTTGCTCGTTTGGATGTGGAAGACGGGGAGGCTCCAAAGCAGGTTACCAGAATCACAGATGAGAGTATCATCACTACCTGACTGAACCGGCATCTAAAACACCAAAACCAACTCAGCCACAGCAGGTTCACCCAGCTCCACGTGACTCGGAAGAAGTTCCTCTTCTCAGACCTACTCACCATCACTTTAATAGGTTTTATTTTTAGCTTGATTATTTGTTTATTGGTACGAAACTTTAGTTACATTACAGCAGGATGAAGAGACATAATGGTTGGAAATCAGGAAAAGTTTAATCCAAGTATAATTCTGTCATAATTGTTCCCCAGTGTTTCTTTAATAAATGTAAAATGTATGCTTTCAAAGCCATAACTAAAGGAATTACACATAATAATGTTGATGTAACAACTCTCAGTCTCAGCAACATAAAGTTAGCATCTGCTTTCTGTCCATGCTAAAAAACAATTAAAAAAACAAATAAAAGAAGTATGTGGACGAGTCAAACTTGGATTGGGTTGTCCTAGACTAAATACTCTTTAAACACAGTTTCTACTTTGAGATGTTTTGAAGACAAAAACTAAAGAATAGAGGGGCATTTATTGTTATCCAAAGTGCTCTGGTTAAACATCTTTGCTCTGGCTCCAGGTCGGTTCACCCCTAGTTTGTTCTTACACATTGTCATTACATCCCTTCCTAATCCAGTTTCATTCCAGTAAACAAACCATTTCCTATCAAAGTGCATAAATCATTGCATATTAGTTTTTTTTGCTTTTTAGTATCTTCGTAAATCACAGAGAGAGTCATAAAAAGTTCAAATGTCACATATCGTTTAACAGTATATAATTTTCTGAAAGTTTTGCATTACACACTATTTCCATGTATATAGTTGTGATCCATTATCGGGCCACCTAAATGAGAAAATAGGCCGGGATCAACCCTAAAATACACTATATTGTCAAAAGTATTGGGTCGCACCACCAAATCAATGAGTCCTGGTGTTCCAACCACTTCTATGGCTGCAGGTGTATAAATGTTGGTGTGGTGAAACCTGACTGGGCTGCACAGAGTCCTGACCTGAACCTTCTCGAACACCTTTGGGATGAATTAGAGCGGAGGCTGCAGTTCTGGTTTTCTCATCTAACTATGAACACATTCCTAAACCTTGATGAAGATGTTTACACGATTGTTAAAGTTGCTGTTGCTGGCAACGGTGGGTCCATCAACACATTGGACCTTATAAGATGTCATCAAAGTTCATGTACATGTAAAAGTGGACAGACAAATACTATTGGCAATACAGTGTATCTATTTTTTTTAAAGTTTTTTTAGATGAAAACGAACACTATATTAGCAGGTCATTTTTTTACTGTTTTTCTTTGCGTCACCTGAATGCCACCTCCCATTTAACCCAGTCAAAGCCAATCAGCTGCAGGGGATCTAAGCCTTAAATAAGGAGCTGAAGGAGCCCAACCCGTCCCCAGGGTCCGGGTTGGACACACCCGAAAAGGAACCGACACAAACAGAATTATGGTAGAGAAGATAGGTTAGAATAAGGAGCGGATACAGTTCTTACCGGGAAGCCGAAGATAAAATAAACTTTCCCACTCTCTAGGGATTTCCAAGCCCACTGAAAACCAGGTCAGAGCCGCTGCTTAGTCCCTCACAGCCAGAACAAGAACCGCTCCGGACCTGAAGATGTCCCTCTGCCCCGAAAAAAATTCAATTGTCTGTTTTTGTGAATAGAGCCGAGCTGTGCGCTTCCACCTGACACAATAATCACTGTTGTGGGCGGTGCGAGCGGCGGTTGTTTCATCAGGAAGTGACGTAATCACGCAGCTCTTAAAGTGAACGTGGTTTTTTGGGTCAGGCGGAACCAAAACAAGAGACCCCCGAGCAGAATAACTGGACTGTTGATTTATATGGTGCTGGAAGGATCAAGAGTGAAGCAGCAACAGCCGTAAGGTCCTACAGAGTTTCAGCATGGTCTCTACGGTCCAGAACACCGACGTGAAGCAGGTACGGCTCACTTTGCCCTCTGAAGAATAAACGTGTCCGATCTCTGCGAGAGTATGGCAAAATGTTCATAAATTAACGCTCTCACCGGGATTTGTGTTTTGTTTTTAAACATTTCCTTCACGTTCAAACTCAGCAATACTGAATAAATGAATGTTAATCAGCTGACGGCTCAGTTAGCGACTAGATAGTGAAGGAACGAAAGAAACCACTGCACCCCCACCCCATTACTCCTCCATTTAGCTATAAAGCCATTGAAGGCTAATATGGCTAATAATAACAAACAATTAAACAAATAAGTTTTGTACTCGCCAGATCCATGTTTGTGTTGAAACACTATTTAATTTAGTATAGAATGATCCTTTATGTGTCAGTAGTAGGGAACAAATTCAGTTATCAGTTATTTGTATCAACATCAAATTGACCAATGCAATGCAGGGTGGCACACTAAAGATAACCAATTATGATAACTTAAAGGAACTGCACAACTGAATTAAAAGTAAATGGTCTTAACTTATATAGCACCTTTACAGTTATACCGACCACTCAAAGCGCTTTACACTAAAGCCACATTCTATGGAAGCAAATCATTACCATATTTCAAATGAAAAAGCATTTTCAGAAATGCTTTTTCATTTCAAGAATGTGGCTGCATTATTTGACACATAAATAAAATTAGTAATCAATCAACCTATTTGCATTTGCATTTTCTTCTTCAAGACTGCACAATCCGTTGCTTTGCATCCTCCAACGGATCGTCTGGTGGCCTACGCCGAACAGCTCCGCTATTTCTTGTACTTTGAAACCATTTAATAAATAGATTTTAATGGACTCAAACGGGATGTTGATGGTTGGTCGTCCTCGTCCCATTTGAGGCTCCACAGCATCCAGCCGTTCCAGGACTGAACGGAGGTTTATTATAGCAACCTCATTAATGTTCAAATCTATGACGGCAGAGAATGCAGCCAAGGTCTCCATGACTTGTTCTACTCGGTCAAGGGCAGGGGCGTTTTAGGGTCTCAAAACATTGGGGGCTTTAAACCCCTTTATTGTTTGATTGATGTAGCAAAGCTAACTGAACTCTAGCCATTTTCTTTCTCCATATAAATTCCATAAACAAGCTTTTTGCTTTTAAAGATGTTGTCAGGTGGTGGAATCTTCCAAAGATATGCAATATCTATGAAAATATTGTCATTTCTATATCATTAATTCAGCCAATTTGCAACAATGGCAGAAACATTCACCTGCTGATCCACTGGGTGATTTCTTCTAGTAAAGACTCATGACACTATTTGGAACCACCTATCAATAGAACTAGACATCTCCAGCAACTAAAGCAATTCTGAGTAGGAATTTCATGGCTTCAGGTGGTGGTTGAGGGGAGTGATTAGGTGCAAAATGCTCTTTTTAGCTGACATTTCTGCACAGTCGATAAGGGAACACCTATTTGTTCCATGAGGGGTGACCAAGGGCCCGGGTAGCCTGGCCAATGTTGGGAGGATGACCGCTGGCCTTGGTACACCTCAGGGTCATTTCTAGGGTCTCAAAACATTGGGGGCTTTAGCCCAAATCCAAAATATTTAGATTTCAATAAGAAAGTTTATAGGTAATTTAAAATTAAAATAATATAGGACATATTGTACCAGTTCTCTGTCTCGGCTGGTTTTAGACTAAATGTAAATTATTGTGAATCAAACAAAAAAGGTTTGCATTAATTGTACATTCTTATTTTTGTTAGAAGCTGAATGAAGGACAAGGAGAAACAGAGTTTAGGCCTGATGAAAAACCATTTTGTTGAAGCACATAATGACACATTTTGAGGTACTTAGAAAAGAACTTAATCTGAATTTTTGCTGACAAAAGTCTTTCCTAAACTCAGAGATGTTTACTTTGGGTCAGATAAACGTGCTTCTTTTGTCATCTACATAAATTACCTTTTAAACGTTACATTCTCATCAAAGTGTTCCACTCCTGAGGCTCCATTGTCTTTATTCTTATATTTCAAAAAAGGAAAATGGTAAAATCCTAAAACACATTTATTTTATTATGCCAAGAGCTTTTGAAACATTTTATTAAAATGATTCCTTCTTTTATGAACCTGTTCTCTTTTCTTGCCATCTTTTCACCCCTTCATTCCACTTCTGAAGAAATTTGGCCTGCCAAAAATAATAAATTAAAAATGTTTCAACGCAGTCTTCTGTTCTGCACTGAGCATATGAGACATTAGTGCAGTTCTTACTATTAAACACTTTAAGAGGAAAGGGTGTTATGTTGTGGTGTTTAAATATAGCAGAGAGCCTCATCCTGGACCTTATCAGTACTAATATCACAGTAGTTAATAACTGTATACATATGGTATGTAAGTCTCACCTTCAGTAAAACTGTATCCTTGTTTAATTAGTTTAGTAATATAATATTTCATGTGTAATTCAGAAAAATAAAAAAATGAACTAATCAATGGTCCACCTGTGATTAATTGCTGTGATTTATTTCTTAATTATACTGCATCTTTAAAGCCAGAGCTTAGAGTTTAGAATCAGCACAGAAGATATGAAAGAGAAAAGGTTTACTTTTGCAGTTTCTACTACATCTTACTGGCACCAGGAGATATTTTCCTGGTTTAATGAGCAACACTTTTTTCTGTCTACATGTAGAACTAGACTATAAGACCGGCTGCAGCAATGAGATCAATGTGTTGATCTGAAGGACCTTTTAATGTGTTCAGCTACGTTAGGATGAACTACTTTTATTTTGACTGAAGTAAAGGACCAGATATGTTCACATTATGATGCAAATCCAGCTAGAATCTCACAGAGAAGGTTGCTGCTGTTTTCTATCACAGCCAGATCATTGAACTTTACCTGTAGCGCAGGTGAAAGTTCCTCATCATGACCTTGAAGATGCTCATTAGAGTGAACCTCCACCTCATGTCTTGCTGGGTGAATCAGTGATTAGCTGTAACTTACAATTAGCCCATTCCGAGTCGGCATTCAGGTTTTACCGCTATCTTCGTCTGGGTTATACCTCTCGGCGTCCAGGCTTCCTCTTCGGTTGGCTCCGCGGTTGCTCTGAAATGATCCCTGTTCGAGACGCTCAGTGTAACTTTTCAGGTAATGAAGGAGGCAAGTCGACCTGGAGTAAACTGCTGTTCTGGACTTCTCCAGAATGGAGTCCGTCTCTGGCTGTGCGTGTAGTTGCGCATTTGCGGTGCCGCCAGTGAGCAAATAACTATGGTTTGTCTTCTCTTTTTAACTCATTGTCAGGTTAGGTGGAGCGGCACGTGATTATATGGAACACAAATGAAAAAAAATATTATTTTTAAATAAAAATGTGGAGTGCAGTACCATTTTGTGGCTCCATCTTTTTAATACTTCTCAATTTATTCTATCAAGAAGTCCGGGGCTATTCAGAAAACATCCGGGGCTTGCAGGTCTAACTACGCGCCTGGGCATCAGACTCGGATATACTATTGGATTCTACCTGCTCAGCTAATTCTAAAAGTGTTTGCACAATTTGAGGGAGCGCCATGACCTGTGATGCTAAAGACCCGGCAATTCAATCAATTTCTTGGCACGTTTGCAATGTAATGCAACGCAGACGTGCACAGCGCCCCCTACCGAACAAGATGGCTAGCTCGGTCAGCAGGGAGCTGAGGAAGAGCGGCTGCTGACGTCACTCTGCTGCGCCCGCCGCTCGGAATGCTTTTTCGTTTTCGAGTTCTGGGCAGTACTTTACGGGCAGACCACGAAAACGAAAAAGCAATGTCTGCTTTGTTTTCTTTTTGATTATGGCATAAAATGTGCAGTCTTGAAGAAGAAAATGCAAATAGGATGATTGATTACTAATTTTATTTATGGGTCAAATAATGCAGCCATATTCTTAAAATGAAAACGCATTTCTGCAAATGCGTTTTCATTTTCCAATTTTACATTTCAAATTGAATTTTGGTATCTATTTGCTGGGGTACATTTTGAAAAATAAATCTAGCATTTCGGCTAATAGCATTTCTGAAAATGCTTTTTCATTTGAAATATGGTAACGATTTGCTTCCATAACATTCACCCAATCCCACACACATTCATACACCCTTACACAGATTAGTGAGCAACTTGAGGTAAAGTGCCTTGCCCAGGGCACATCAACATGTGGCAGGAGGAAGCTGGTATTGAACCCCAACCTTTCAGATTGCAAGACAACTTCTCTTCCCACTGAGCTGGAGTTTTGCACCATCTAATGTTGTCTGTGGCTCCGCGGCTCAGATTAAAAGTACATACTTCCATACAGGAAACCAACACTTATACTATGTGTTATGTTGTCTACTCTTTGTCTACTCTTTTGCCCGGAAAGTAACTCTTAAATTATATATTTTTCTAAACAGAGGCTGAATTGTTCCCTACTTGTTGGTTTGGCTATGCTAGCTATGGAAGTTAAAATTTTGTAATTGCTCTTGACTAGAAAGAACCCTGCGACTTCAAAAATGTTGCCCGGGTATCAAAAATTGTATTGAATATTTTTCTTAGTATCTGTATCCAGTTTGAACTTTTAGTTTTGTGACAACCCAAATCAAAACTGCTCACATCTGTGGACAACTCCATCAACTATGGTAGTTGTAACAGCCTGGATTCTAAAATAAGTTAAAATGCTAATATTGACTAAAGTTCTAACTTTAGCATGTAGGCTAATATTCAGTTATTCCAGATAGAATCCTAGCAACAGCAAATTAACTGAAATGGTAATGTTAGCTAAAACGCTAATGTTAGCATGTTGGCTAACATTAACTCACTCCATTTAGTAAGCTAAAAATACCTTATATGCTAAAATTAACTAAAATGTAACTATTGCCTAAAATGCTATTTCTAGTACATTGGCTTACAAGTTCATGTATAATGTTTATAACAGCTTTTATGCTACAGTCTATAAAACTACCCATTAAAATTAATAACTTGGTCTATGGTTTGAAACAGCAGGATATGTTGTTTGATCCTTTAACACCTCAGCCTCATATTGCCTGTCTAGTGTTTATTGCCTGTTTTAACTTTAAATAGGACAGAAAACTGAATTAATGGTTTCACCCATTTTTCCAGAAGACATGGACCTTTCAATATGTGGCAGTTATTTACAATTATTTGGAAATTTCTTTCCTCTCTGGATGTAGACACAGTTCCTTCACATAGATCCATATATGATCTTTGGGGAAATTCATCACACCTTCCTCCACGTCTGTCAAACATACATGGGCACCTGTGCTGCTGGCTGTGCACTGAGCACCGCAGCCGACGATCAAGTGAAAGACCTGGAAAGCGAGGAAGCGTGCTGGTGAGGATCAGGACCAACCTAAAACCGCATGGGTTAAACAATCCAATGTTTCTTTCTGCCAGATTCTATCATCTTCAAGCAGCCCTGTACGTCTTTAAACTTTGCCACCTCTGGCAACTTTAGGAGGAACTTTATTTCTTCTCTGATGTGTGCTGTCATCTACTGTCCACCAAAGAGCAATACGGATATCACGAAAGACTTTACTGACTTACTGGCAGGACTCTTACTGAGTATGATCAACTTTTAATTGTGGGTGATTTTAATATCCATGTCTGCTGTGAAACTGTAGCTTTAGTCAAAGAGATCTTAAACATTATTAACTCTTAATCTTACACAGTCTGTGTCTGAACCAACTCATGAAAAAGACTTTGTGTTGTCTAATGGGTTGGATGTACATGCTTTGGAAATCTGTGGTATTCATTTAACAGATCACCCGTCTGTGGCATTTTCTAGCGCAATATCAGGCATCATTAATAACTGTGTGTCCTCTGCTCGCTGTGTGTGTATTAATCATTTAATCTCAGAGCACTTTTACACAATTTTTAAAAGACTCTGTTCTTTGGGACCTGTAGCTTTACTCTGAAATGAATGTTGTGGAGCTTTTAAAGTTATAACTCCACCTGCTCTGATATTCTGTAGCTCCATGGTTAAATGAAACCCCTTACTCTCTCAGACATCAGTGCGGACGAGCCAAAGTGGAAAAAGGACAAACTTCCGGTATTTTTAGAAATATTAAGCAACTGTTTGTCAAAGTACCCAAGGGCTGTAAGAACTGCTAAGACTGCATTTCTGTCCGACCATCATAGTTCTAACCAACAGCCATAGACTTTAGGTTTAGCTTATTGTTTTTAATTCGTCATCTTCTACACTGCCATCATTCATTCTGTCCTGTCTTCGTCCATCTCAGTGTGGTTTGGATCATCCACCAAATTCAATTTCAATTCAGTTTATTTATATAGCGCCAATTCACAACGCATGTCGTCTCAAGGCACTTCACAAAAGTCAGGTACATGCATTACAATTAATCCAAATCATTGAACAGTGCAGTCAGATTCTGTTATTTATTCAAATTGGATAAAAAGTTTGTCTATCTAAGGAAACCCAGCAGATTGCATCCAGTCAGTGACTTGCAGCATTCACTCCTCCCGGATGAGCATGTAGAGACAGTGGACAGTCACTGGCGTTGACTTTGTAGCAATCCCTCATACTGAGCATGCATGTAGCGACAGTGGAGAGGAAAAACTCCCTTTTAACAGGAAGAAACCTCCAGCAGAACCAGGCTCAGTGTGAGCGGCCATCTGCCACGACCGACTGGGGGTTAGAGAGAACAGAGCAGAGACACAAAGAGAACAAAGAAGCACTGATCCAGGAGTACTTTCTATGGGAAGGAAAAGTAAATGTTAATGGATGTAGCTCCTTTAGTCGTTTCACCTAGAAAGAAAGAACAGATAAACTCTGAGCCAGTTTTCAATGCCAGAGTCCGAGGAGAGCACACAGAGGCAGCCACAGCAAAAGCTCTGTCAGTAGCTATGTCTAGGAGAGAGAAAGGGTTAAACACTGAAAGACAGGGCCATGTGGATCATCGGTAGAGGGTGAGCATTAAGTTGTTGCCAGCAGAAGCTCGGACGATTCCCCTCTCCAGAAAGGTGTCACAGGTAGACACAGAGTCAGGCCAGGTGTAGCTTCTAGGAAGAGAGAAGAGAGACAACAAAGTTAAAAGCTGAAATAACAGCAAATAATACAAAATTGAAGAGTAGTGTGAGAAAGTAGCGAAGAGGGTGAAAGTGCTCATTATGTCCTCCAGCAGCCTAAGCCTATAGCAGCATAACTACAGAGATAGCTCAGGATAACCTAAGCCACTCTAACTATAAGCTTTATCAAAAAGGAAAGTTTTAACCCTAGCCTTAAAAGTAGACAGGGTGTCTGCCTCACAGACTAAAACTAGGAGCTGGTTCCACAGGAGAGGAGCCTGATAACTAAAGGATCTGCCTCCCATTCTACTTCTAGAGACTCTAGGAACCACCAGTAAACCTGCAGTCTGAGAACGAAGTGCTCTGTTAGGAACATATGGAACAATCAGCTCTCTGATGTATGATGGAGCTAAATCATTAAGGGCTTTATATGTGAGGAGGAGAATTTTAAATTCTATTCTGGATTTAACAGGGAGCCAAACAGGACAGGTCCAGACTGCAACGAACAATCAGGTCTGCAGAGAGAATCATCAGGGCTGACCTTCCCTCTATCCAGGACTTATACAGGTCTAGTCTGAGGAAAAGGACAGCTAACATCTCTGCAGACCCCACACACCCTGCACACAAACTGTTTAGGCTTTTACCATCAGGTGGCGCTACAGAGCGCTGTCTGCCAAAACTAGCCGCCACAGAGACAGTTTCTTCCCCCAGGCTGTTTCTCTGATGAACACTTGACAGTCAGAGTTCCAGAGCAATAGCATGCATACTTGGACTGATCTCACATTATATTCCATTGTAAAGTCAATTTTGTAAGTATGTACAAAGATATGCTTTATTATTTAGAGCTAAGTGTACCACAGTCAAATTCCTTGTTTGTCTGTACAAACTTGGCAATAAAGCCGATTCTGATACTGATTCTGATTTCAATTGTAAATCTGTGTTACTCATCATTCTGGGGCTTCCTTTCCTCTGTGTGAAAAGTTTCTCCAATTCTTTATTGAAAAGATTTCTGCTCTGAGTCTCATCATCTTATCAGGATAAAGATCCCTCATCATCTCCCTCATGCTCAGCTGTTCTTCAGCAGTTTAAGCCTGTGATCTCTGCTTTAAAGCAGATAGTTGATCAGATAACCTGCAGACTGTATGCCCCTCGCCTGTTTAAATGTTTTTGGTCAATGTGTCCTTGCTTACTAAGTCTCTATCAAGTCTCTATCTAAACATGCTGTTGCGCAGCCTCTTTTGAAAAAGAACCTCAAGCCAACTGTTCTCTCAAACTATAGGCCTGTATCTAAACTACCTTTTCACGCCAGAGTTTTAAAGAAAGTGGTTTTTAATCAACTCCAAAGTTTTTAGAAACCAATGACATTAGTGGGGAGTTTCAATCAGGGACAGAGACAGAAAGCTTTTGGGAGTTTTTAACAACAGTCTTTTCAGTGTAGACTCAGGGGATTCCGTTTTTTGAGGGGTTTGGACTTATTAGCAGCCTTTGATACCATAGATCACAAAATTCTCTTATTCCGATTGGAACATGTTGTTGGTATTAAAGTGTTCCGAGGCTACCGCCCCCTGCTGGCAGTCAGACGCTTCGGAGCTCCTCCGGTACTTGGTCCCCATGAAGCGATCACACACTATCTAAAGACTCTTAATGGAACGACTCTCAACCAGTTTCTAACTTTTAGCTCTTTTTATTCTAAGTTAAGGCAGTGGAATGATTACAGAGATCAGCGCTGAGGCTCCCGTCTTGGACCGTCGCCGTCTGTTAGAGGATGACGAAGAGCCTCGATAGAAGGTCACATACAGTTTTATATCTGGCAATCCAATGCAATGGATGTGCTCTCCCTCAGTGATTATCAGTAGACTATGTGTCACCATTGTGGTGTCTATCTGTTAGATTGTGTAGTAGTGGGTGTCCATCCTTAATCTAAGTGTGCTGTAGCTTTCTAATCAAACCAGTAATATCAGCTGCTCCACTATCTACCCCAGTGCCCCAGCTTCAGGTCATTTATGACAATCCTTGGGTCATCTGTCCTTGTACTGTATGTCTATGAGCATTCTTATCCTATTGTAACAGAAGGGAAACATTAGAACTTATACTTTACTTCACTACTGCATAAAAGGGAAAAAACAGCTATGAGCCTATTAATAAAGGTTATTCCTAACAAAAGGTACAGCTCTGTCCAGGTTCTAGTTCTACTTCACGTGCCGGAGATTTTCTGTCAAATCTAGGGGATTATTCTTCAGCAGCACATCTCCATTTTAGGGGTCCATATTGGGACCATTGCTGTTTCTTGTGTACATGTTGCTGCTAGGGTCTATCTTTAGTAATTCATCCTCTCCCTAAGTTATACATGTGTCCCTAACAGAAGGGCAGATTAAAATGCAGAAGTGTGAATACTGCCTCCTGGTGTAGAAAACTGTATGACACACCCTGTGTAGCTGACAAAAGGAGTGCCAGTCTTGTCTTGAAGTGGAAATAATTTGTGGTGTCTTGCTGTGACTGCTGTCACAACCTGGCTTGTGGGATCATAACAAAAACGAAACAGGAGACACACAAATAACAGCAGTGATTTAAATGAGTAAATGTGCAGATGTTGTATTGTGTAAAATGAACAAAGTCAAGCAAAACATAACCAAAGCAAACCAAAACTAACCCAAAGCAAACACCTGGACTGTCTGCTATGGGGAGAGCAAGGACAGCCACAGGTATGAGGAGCAGGCAGATTTAAATAGCTAGGGAACATTGGGCCCCGGTGTTCCCAGCCAAATGAAGGCAGGCATGGACAGACAGGTTAAAGGTCAGTCCACAACTTGACAGGAGGAGCTTGATCTGAAGGCAGCTTGGACCACGGTCAACTAGAACACACTTTGAAATTAACTACAGTGTAACAGATGTAATCTTGAAGCCTTCTGCTATAGATGGCACAAGCACAGAGCCGTCTTAGGTTTCCTGGGAAACATCTAACTGACTCAAAAGGCTCCAGAGAAATGTCTGAGGTCAGATTAGATCAAAATGGAGCTCTCTGTCATCAACTTGACCCCCTTTGTTTACAGGAAGAGAATTGCTGAAAATGACCCAAATAACACCATGCATGAAGGTGACAATTTTCTACCCACTTCCCTCAGGTAGACCACTAAACATGGGTCAGACTGGAATCTCTTATAATTACTCAACTCAAGATACACCACAAGAAAACAACGTAGTGTCTAACGAAGATGGTACTAATGTCACAGGGTGACCTAGCCAGTCTCCAAATCTCCGTTTATAAATAACTTTAAGATGAAACTGAAGCTTTGAGTTCCCAAGCAGCCATAAGGAAAGCTAAAAGATTTAGAAATGTTCTCCAAGAAGCAGTGGTCCCAAACTTCACCTGAGATGTGTATAAACCTGGTGACCAACTAAAGGGAATATCTTAATGCTGTGTTTGCCAGGGCTCATATTCACAGACTAAAAGTAGCATTACAGACTTCTTAACACAGAGATAAGTTAAACTTTATCATCCCCTAGGGGGAAATTAAATCAGGATGGGTTAAAGGTGCACATCTAGTAAAGTAATATTAGAGAGAATAAATAAAAAATTAAAACAAAATAATGAATTAAGAGTGAACAAAATTACAAAAGTATAGAACAGAATTATTTAAATATTGACAGACTGTAGAATGCTTTTAAAAAAAGCCTTTTTTTCTAAGTCATGTTTTGCTTAGGTATGAAATACCATTTTCATTCTATAACATGCATTACATTTGCATTACATTTGATGTAATGCTTTCTATCTGGATTTTTCGTTAATATTGTGTCTCTTCAAACTACCATAAATTAGGAACTGTTCCTTTTGTAATGAAGCGATCAAATCCAGCTTTTATTTTGAGTCTGACTTTACGGTTCTGTTTTTGTCCCCTGCAGAAAGATGTGGGCCAGGCAGTGGTTGTCGCGGTGACCTTTGCTGCAGTTTTTGAAGCAGAAGCTGAGGATGCCAGAAGTGGTTACAGGTTAGGTGTGGCTCTTCCATTGCTGCAGGTGAGAGGTCATTAACTCTCTCACTTAATCATGCTAACTATAATTGTTTCAGTAGTTTTCCTCTGAGGGAGTTACGACTGGTGTGAGTTCAGAATAAACTTTATACTTTTATTTTGACTCATTCTATCATATACAAGCCTACTGACCTGAATAAGCATTTACATTTAAGCATTAAATCTGGATTTATGTTCACATGGAAAAAAGTCCCCCACACAGTTTTATTCCCTTCTCAATAACTTTGCTAAATGTTGCAGGGATTTCTTTTTAAGACCAAATTATGTAATTTAGTTTAGTTTTCATAGACTCATCCTGGGTCATTTTGGACCTTTTTTAATGATTCGTTTGAACTACAAACAAGTCTGACATTTTAGATTTCCTATATTCTACACAGGATCAAAACTATAGTACAGACTCAAATATATGCAGTGCATATGGAAAGTATTTATACCCTGCATTTTTCCACATTTTGTTACATTACAGACTTCTTTTTAAACTGACCTAAGAGCAGTTCTCTACTAAGAACTCTTCTCAAATAGTCTGACGACAAACTGATGGCATGATTTCTGACATATTTTTAAATTTACTAAAATGTAAACATATAAAAATAATAGTTATGAAAGTATTCACAGCCATGGCTTGATATTTTTTGTTGAAGCACTTTTAGCAGCAATCACAGCCTTCTTGCGAATGTCTAAAAGCTTGGCTCACCTGCTTTGGGGTATTTTTTTTTAGCCATTTTTCTCTGCAGATCCTCTCAAGCTCGGTCAGGTTGGATGGGCAGCATCTCTAGCCGAGAAAGGGTGATAATTATTGTATATTTCCAAAAAAACGAGTCGAGATCCTGGTAGGGCATCAGTCCTTTAATCCTGGAAATGTTCTTCAGGTGATCGAAGACGGACTTAGTGATTGTCTTTATGTGCCTCTGAAGGTTCAGGTCTGAGTCTGTTACTACATGAAGATTTCTGGCCTGATCTGTGGTTTCTAGCCGCAGTCACTGAAGCTGTGTGCTGACTCTTGATCGCTCATCCTTTGGTCCAAAAATAATGACTTCAGAATTGTTTTTATTCAACTGAAGAAAATTATGACACATCCACCTATTGATTTGTTCTATGCATCTAGCCAAGGCTAGAATAGGTTCATAGTCACCTGGTGACACTGTAACATAGTGCTGTGTATCATCTGCGTAGTTATGGTAACTTATCTTGTTGTTTATGATATGAGCTAGGGAGAGCATGTTTATGAAACCAAAGTAAATGTATGTTGAAAAAAAGTTATTAAAGTATTTTTGTTGAGACAAGAACATTTGGCTTTAAAAGAATAAAATAGGTACTGAATTTGTTAGAAATTCTAAGTAATTTAACACTTTATCACTCAAGCTTAAAAATATCTGCCTGGCATCTCTTTCTAATTTTAACTATAAAATGGGCAGAAAAGGTCCTGTTAGTAAGTGCTTTGGTTCATCACCTAAATATCAAAATCTGGTACGATTTTACAATATACTGTATATTAAAACACTGTACTAAAACTTTGAAACGAAGAAAAATTATACTTTATTTTACAGCTTTAGTGAAAATAAAACATTGCAGTTGAACATAAAAAACTTTTGTACCATAGATTTAAAAATTAAAACAATGTAGAAAATATTTACAACATTTCTTTTGGAGTCCTTAGCTGACATGTTTGTCAGCGAATTTGGCTGACAAACATGTCCCTCTTTTCCCCAGATTTAAAGGATGGGTTCTAGTGTATCCTTTCCCTCTTGTGTGCTGTGGAGATGAGAGATTAAGTAGACTGCTGATGCTCAACAAATGGCTAAAAAAAAGCATGTGCTACAAAATCAGTAAACTTTATCGACAACTTCAGTATTTTCTGGGAAAGAAGGCATCTTATCAAGAAAGATGAATTTTATCTTAATTCTGGAGTAAAACTCCTCACTTCCTACATTTTTTATTCTGTGAACCAGACGACGGCAGCCTCCACAATGCAAAGGGGAGGGCAGGAGAACACACACCTGATAAGACCGGGCTCTGAAGGACAACCACAGCCTGCTAAGATAAGGCTGAACCATGGAGAAAAATGACCCAGAGAGAGACTTCTACGTCATTGCAACTTGTAGAATCTCCTCTGACTCCAACAAGATGAGTGGACAAAGCTAATATTAGTTGGGCAAATTCTTCTGAGTTTTTAAGAAAAAAAATAAAATAACTTTAGTTTTGTTACTTGTTTATCAATTATTATATATAATTATTGATTAAACAGTATCAGTTATTATTCAGTTGATATCATTTGACATGCAGTCTGTCAAAAGATGTATTACAATCAGTTAGCAAAGAAACAACCTTGCAGCAAAACACATTCTAACCAAGACTTGCTAACCAGCTGTGCTTAATTAAAGCAGGTGAACAAATTATTAGTTATTGCAGAGTTCTGCTATTAAGAAACAACTCTAAAAATGTCCTCAAAAGCATTAAAAGTCGTCATTAACTGGAAAAACTGAAGTAAATGTTCCTGGCAACTGCGCATGAGGAACAAGCATGAATGGCGCTGCAAGATGAAGCCGCTCATTGTTAGAAACACCATAAGCCACATGACTTCAGCATTCTTTCAGTACCAAAAGAAGTCAATGAGAGGGTCCAAACTCTCCTTAAACAACTCTGGATAGTCTCTTTTCAGTGTATGATTATGGGCTATTTTGTGTTGATTTTTTTTTTAACAACTGTACTCAGGTGGGTTTTAAAATAATGTAACAAAATGTGGAAAAAGTGAAGACTGTGACTTGCTTTTTGTAGTCATACACACAGCTGAATACTTATTTAAACTGGTTGGTTTCCTGGCACACACCTTACTTTTAAGAAGAATTTACAAATCCTCAGTGGAACTGAGGTGGAGGCTTTGAGAAGTTGAGAAGGTCCAGCTCCAGAAGCTTTAATGTTATCCTGCTTAGACCGATCCAAAACCAGATTTAATGTCTTTTTGGGACCATTGTCTTGTTTGAACACCCAGTTGTATCCAAGTATCAACCATCTAGCTGTTAAATTGAGCTGTAATTGAAACAAATATTAGATGGTAGTTCCACTTTGTGAGGTGCACCAGTACCACAGCCCTGCTGAATGATGCTACCACCTCACTGATTTACCGTTAGTTTTCTTTTTCTTAGGCTTTTTCCCAAAGCCAGAATTTGAGTTCTCCAAACATTATTCTTGTCCATGATATTGTAAAACACATTTCACTGTGGACAATGATACTGGTGTTCCAGTAGTTTCTGGTTTCCATGCCTGGTGGTTACTGATGTGTTCCTGAACACCATAACAAATTTCCTTCCATCTATGGGGGGCAGTTTATGTCTCCTTCCAGGCCTTGTTAAGTGGTACTTGCAATATGAGTTGTAAGTTCAATAAATGTGGTCCAACAAATTCTTTTTATGCTGGGAAAGAGAAATAGAATGAAAATCACTAACAAGAAGTTATTAGGCTTTGACCTTGTTTTGTTAGGAGACAACCTAGAACCTTCAGCTCCACCTTGGGGGAACATATGTATATACACTAGAGCCTGTAGGTATAATCCTGACTCAAATCCTGATCAAATCTGTGTAACAAGTTGCTGTTTTAAAAAAAAATCGAGTTGTTTGTTGCATCCATAATAGGTGCACGTAAACCTCTGACTGGCGCTGTAGATGTGGATTTATTTCCTTAGTACGGACTGATGTAACATGACCTCAGAGCTACAGTGCCATGAAAAAGTATTTAACAGATTTATTTTAGTCTTGCTTTTTCGTTACTCTAAAATGTTTCAGATTATTAAACAAAGTCTAATATTAGACCAAGATCACCTAAGTAAATACAATAAGCTGTTTTGGAATTTTTTCATGCATTAGGGGAAGAAAGTTATCCAACGAACCTACCTCTTTGTGAAAATATTAGTGCTTTGGTTCAGTTTTACAAGCCAAAAACAGAACTAATCACTGCCAGACCTGGAGAATTAAGAAACTACTACAATAGAACTTGTCTGACACCATGAAGTAGGCAAAAATATCTCAAAAAGCAGCACATCCTGTTCAGAGCTAAAGAGATTCAAGAACAGATAAAAAACAAAGTCCTTGACATCTAACAGCCTGGAAAGGGTTACAGAGTTATTTGTAAAGCTTTGGGACTCCTGAGAACCACAGTGAGAACCAGCATCCAAAAATTGAGCAAACATGGAACAGTGCAGAACCTTTCCAGGGGTGGCCAACATACCAAAACTAGTCCAAGAGGTCGTCAACGACTCACCCAGGAGGTCATAAAATAACCCAGGACAATCTAAAGCTCGGCTGGCCTCACTGCCTCAGTTAAGGTCAGAGCTAATGATTCAACAATATGAAAGCGAGACCGGGCAAAAATGGCCTCCAAGGTCAGAACTACTGCTGACCCAAAATAACACAAAGGCCCATCTCACATTTACCAAAACCATGTTGATGATCCCGGATTCATTTTAGAAAATGTTCTGTGGGCGAGACAAAAGTGGAACCTTTTGGAAGGTGTGTTACTAACACAGCATTTCAGAAACAGACCATCATACTGACAGTCAAACATGGTGGCGGTAGTGTGAAGGTTTGGGGCTGCTTGCTTCTTCAGGACCTTGACACTAGTTTGTACCAAAAAAAGCAAAAACAAAAGAAATCTGTTAGGGAGCATAGACATTTTTAACAGCAGTGTACACAAGAAATAAAAACACTGACAGACGGAGACAATGTTTGGTTTTCCTCAGGTTCTGCGGAGAGTAAACGAGCGTCTTCTAGAGGAGAATCCTGCTGAACATCAGCTGTTTGACATCATCTTGATCACGACTGACAGCTGGCAGCAGCAGCAGAGCTCCAGCATCATTAACAGCACCAGACATCATGGTAGTCTAACCTCGGCCTCCTGATGATGGATTACTCTCTTCATCTATACTGTAACACTTCACTGACTTCATGTTATCATGTTTTTGTTGCTCTGTTGTAGGCCTAGAAGTCAGCAGGTTTTGCTTTTCCAAAGAGGAGGACTTCATCGAGAGTTTAATGCAAAATAATGTTCAGCTCTTCTTAACAACCGATGGAAATGAAGCATTGCAGGCGACACAGCAGGGTCAGGGAGTTTCTTGTTTGGCATTTTGTTGCAACGTTTTACTTGTTAAGACATTTCCAAAAGCCATTTTGGAACTGTCGAGTACACCTCCAATCCCCTCCCATCTGTAACATCTGTTATAACGCTGAACTTTAGAACTTTCTGGTAATCCATTTGTCAATGTAATCTGGAGACTGAACGTGCTGTTATCATCTTGCTTATGATTGCTCCAGGTGTTCCCTCAGCACTGCTGGATAAGAACTCGGCTTCCTGTCCATCAGAACAGCTCAGAGTGTTATTCTGCGAGGACGCCATCATCCAGCCCCATGCAGGTTCAACAGCAGCAAGCCAAAAATCAGCTCAGGTACGAAGATCAACAAGTATCTTTTCCCACGCCTTCAATAAATACTGAAACCCGATGAACTTTTTCACATTTCCGAATATATTAACCACAAAAGTCTATGCATTTAATGCTGTCTGACAAACCTCTGAGGCCTTCACACATCAGCTGTGAAAGCAGTTTCTTTAGGGGTATTAGAGTGAATGTAGCTAATTTTAAATTTAAATTGGTTTTTATTTGTAAACGTTTTTGAAAACCGTGTTTCGTTTCCTTACACTGAAATTACTCTCCGTTTTGTATTGGTCTGTCTCATAAAATCCCAGTAGTTTGTGGTTGTAATGTGAGAAAATGTGAAAAAGTTCAGAGGGGTGTGAGTAGGCCCTGTATGTGATCTTTAGTAGGTCTACACTGATTACTGAGATTTAAACAATATTTGACTTTTTCTTTTGTCTCAGCAGAGCTTTTTAGCTCAACTAGGCCAGATTCGGCAGAAGTTTGGTCTGTTCAACAGCCCTGTCTGCTTCACTCTTGTTACCTCACGTGGTGGCAAAGACAGCTGCTGTAGCACCCTAAAGTCACTGCGGGCCCTCGGCGTAAGCGTGGACGAAGCATACTGCCTGGGTGGGGCCCCACGTGGCCCCATCCTGTCACTACTTCGACCTCACTTACTGCTCAGCGATGGATTCAGTCAGCTGGACGGTTGACTGCTTCAGCATTTGGACTTCACAAAAACTGAAGATGCCATCATCCTTACCAGCTCTCTGTGTTTTGCAGGAACTTTTTGTGAATACCACTTAATTCAGTATTAGACAGTCATTGAAGCACAGAAGGGTATACAAATACAAAGCAGCTTCAACACAGCTGAACATTATTTGCTACATTGTCAACTCAGAATTTCACTTTTAGACTCAGCATAAAATATTAATGAATGCAAAAATGTTTAACACCTTCACTTTATTTAGTGGAACAGCTGGTGTGTCTGTTAATGGTCTAAGAAAGCTGTTGCAGATAGTTACAGGAAGCTCTTAAACTTCACACTTGATTGATTTAAATGAAATGAGAAAGGTTTGTTTTGTTATCATATCCAAATGCAGAATAATGAGCTACATCCAACAGCAGCGGTTTAACCAACTGCTTGGTAAATTAAATCAAGTTTCTAAGGAGATTTATCACATTCTATCTAATATTGCTGTAGGCAAATTTCCTTATTGTTTTCCTCACAGGATAATTGCCCAAGTCATTTATAATATGGGAATAATGCTATGAGGAAAACATTAGAATGACATTTCCAACTAATTTCATAAATGACTTATGATCTTTATGGAAGTTGACAGAAATTCAGCACATGCACATTTTCTAACTACAAGTCTGGTTCTTACAAAAAGGTTGTTAAAATGTAAGAAAAAATGTATTAAAACGTTGTTTAATGTTCTAATGTAAATAAACTGGGGCCTGTTTCAATAAGATACAATAAGGGATTAAGGCAGGAATTCCTGGTTATCCTTGCTTAACTTATCCTTCATTTTGTTTTATTAAAGCAATCACACTTCAGTCATTATACCAATATATTAATAATTTACTTTCAAAATGAAAAGTTCTGTTGTAATAATTTATCTTATTTCCTTTTTTTCTTCACATTGTCATTTTCTGTGCCTTGTTATACTGTTTTGTATATGATTTTTATTTAAAAATTTAACTTCATGTCTATAGAACACTAGGGGGTTCTGAGCGCCCCTGAATGAACCGAGAAAAAATAAATATTCAATTCACATGGGTGCTGGAGCATAAGGAGGTTGAGGGAAATGAAAGCGTGGATAGACTGGCCAAGAAGCCATCAAGTAAAAGCAGAAATTAAAGTAATGATTAGGATAACATAAATAAAATATGGCAGGAAAGATGGAACACAGAGGAGAAAAGAAGGTATTTATATACAGTGCACCTGAGAAGCACAATTTACAAAGGGAGGTAATCACAAGAAGGGAGCGGTGTGATGAAGAGGCAAGAGGAAGCATGGATAACTGGATTGAGGACTGGGCACATGAGTCTAAATAGTGGGTCAGAGATTATAGGGAAACATCCCTCAGAGATCTGTGCACATTGTGAAGAAATAGAAAAGGTTGAGCATGTTCTGGTAGAATGCAGAAATGTGAAAGAGAGGGAATGAGAAGGGCAGACTTCCAATAACAGTTATCAACATATCAAGCGGGCTTTATTCACATTCTATGGTAAAATGACAACGATTCTAAAGCAAACACACAGCTAGATAAAATAATTTAGTAAGGCTGTTTTTTTTTACTCCAAATGTTTATATTGAGTGGCTCAAACCTCAGCCCGACAGATGGCGGTAAAACACTGCGATTGGAAACCGTCAATAAATTAACCGAAGAAGGAGAGCACCCTGAGCCGGGAGATTCGACTCTTGACCTGCGTGCTTTTACTGTTGTATGAACTGCAAATAACTCATAAACACACAATAACCCGATCCGCTAAAATCCAACCGCTGTTAGCCATGAGGTTACGTTGTGCAGTTATCGGGAGCTGGATCAGCTGCTGTTAACGGTGAGTGTTTGCCTCTTCCCGCAATACTTCTGCTAACAGCTACGCTACGACAGTTAATGCTAGCTTATTAACTAGCTGAAGCAACAAGCAGAGGGATGGTTTTTTAACACTCCTGCTCTATTAACTCTACAGTAACATGGGCTGTTACGTAACGCCTATGTTTAACGTTATAGAGGACGCAACATTTACGACACTGTTCGATGATGGACTCCTACCATCACAAATCCTAGGTAGTATGAGGTAAAGCGTTCACAGATTTCAGGTAAAAATATAAAGAAAATGACATGGACATATTTAACTAAAGTGCAATGTGAAGCAGATGTGCCTGTTTAAAGTCCAACTCAAAAAGGTTTAAATTGAAGCAACTTTTTGCTTGTTGAGCTTGTAGGCCTCGTTAGACCGCTGTGTTTATTTCAGAGCTTAGCCGCAGAGCACAGCGCCAACAGCGGGGAGCCCAACTAAGTGCATTAACTAAAGCCAAGTTCTGGATGATTTCCGGGTTGTCAGCGGATGGTTCCGTTTGTCGAGCCTTTGTGTTGTTTAATTAGCTGCTTCTCAAACAGCTTGGCTGTTTATAGCTTTGACATTTTATTAGAGATGTAAAGAGTAGGTTTGTTTAATTTTACTACCATCCGCATGGGGAGAGTTCTGGTAAACTGGGCCACAGGCTACACTTGTTACCGGCCCAATATTTATCCACTTAAATACATGTACTCATATCTGACGCGTTTTTTTTTTATTCCCAGTTGTATATTTACAAAAAAAAATAGAAACAGAATATTCTTTATTGTCATTATGCATACACAGGAACATATACATAGCGACATTTTGTGATTGGCAATAAAGTACTGTAAATAGTGCAATAAAGCAAAGTATATGTATAGCAACAACCAGCAGGATACAGTATTAGCAGAGTACAGTAAGTAATGTGCAGCGTAAACGTTGTGCAAAATACATTGTCCTGCCTTGGTGGGGGGGTTGTAACGGGGAGTGATGGTTGGACAGCTCTAGGGAAGAAGCTGTCTTTGAGTCTGTTAGTCTGTATTCTGATGGTTCTGTGCCATTTTCCTGAAGGCAGTGGTACAACGGGCTGTGGGCAGGTTAGGAGCAGTGTTCCTGGATCTCAGCTGCTAGCCGAGGGCCTCAGTATGATTTTTAGGGCTGCACATCCAGGTGCTGTTTTTGAGTGACCTCCGCTAGCAGTGAGGTGAGGAAGACTTAAAAATTTTAATGATTTTTTTTTTTTAAATCAGGGGTGCACCAAGTGTATCGATCGGACCCAGTTTCCTTTATTTTGGGAGCTCGGTGATCGGCTGATACTTTCATGTGAAACCGATCTTATCTACTTGCCTAACCTATTGTGCAAGTTTTGTTTCTTTTTAAGCAAAACTGGGACAAACAAAACAATAAGAGACTAAAGGAACTGCATTGCTGTAAACGTTTCATTTTTATTTGAGAGCACTACCTCTGGTGCAGTTAAAGAAGTTTGTATTGTTCAATGTTTTTGAATAAACTTTGAAGGTGTTTTGTGACCTTTATAACACCTAAAAGTGTCAGTTATGGAGGAAAAAAAATTGGTATCAGCTAAAATCGGAATCGGCAGGTCAGGCTCTTTAAAAATTGGTAATCGGCCGGTAAACTGCGATCGGTACGTTTTCTGTCCAATGAGAATTTTTTTTTCATATCACTGCAATCTGTTTAGTTTTTTACCAAACGGGAGTTACATTTAAATCAGTCTTTAGAGATGTTTCTTTGGTCGAGGGGCGTTGCTATCAACTTTATAATGCTGGGATCTGTTGAAGGGTTACTGGAATCTAAGTGGTAAAGTTATATCTTGCTGCTGAACTAGCTATTAACCAATAATCTGTCCTGGATGTTGCTTGACCGTTTCATTTTTCCAGTTATATTGTCTTCGATTCTTGTGTTGTTCTCTTCAGAAACCAGTGAGCATGTTTTGGTTCATAAAAGCTCCCGTTATATGATCTGGATGACTGATTATGCCTGTTGGCCATCTGTCTGACCTCTCATCAGGTGTTGGGTTAAAGTCTCTCCCATAAATATGTGGTCTGTTAAATATTAGACCTATAATTCCTTGTTAAAAGTTTTCATCTGATACAGTAGGTTCTTTTTCTCTTCATTAGCATACTTACTAGATATTGACGGACATCAAAGCAATATTATCAGTTTTAAGAATACATGCTGCCCATCAGCATCTGTTTAAACAATTATTTCCCAACAACATCCATTAAAGCATTTTGCAGTATCTGCTGATCCATTTGAACCATGGAGTCTATTGAAGAAAAATGGTAGTAGATTGTTTTGGTGAAGAGGTTAATATATCGATGTTTTCAGCCAGTTTCCCCATTCTGTGACACAAGTCAGTCAACTCGGGAGCTATTGTGCAAAGCAGTTTATTGATTTCAGTTCTTACTTTTTCAATAGTATTTTCTTCTTCCCCTTAAGACGGTGACACCATCTTTTCTTATATCTTTCACATCCTAATAGGTGACTCTTCCTTGTTTCAGTATTTCTACTTGTTTCTCCCAGCATTTGACTTTAGTTGTACGTCTTCTCAGTTCTCTGTTTGTTGGAAGTTCACTTGGTTTTTTTGGCGGTGCTTTCTTTGGCTTCATCATGTTGCAGGTTCAATAACTTACCTGTTATGCAGCATCCTGTCCACTGGTTTAGGTCACAACTTAAATGCATGATCAGACTTATAACTAATGCTAACACAGACAGCGGAACAGCTTTTAATATCCCATCTGGGCTTCAGTCCTGGTAGACTGAAGCTTAATCATGAATAAAGTTATTTAAAAACTCGCACATTATAAGGAAGAAATGGCTCTGTTCATGCAGTTTGTAAAATGGTTATAATATAAGAATATGCAAGGTTAGGGCTGCAGTTCTGGTTTTCTCATCCAACTATGAAGAAGCTCCTAAACCTTGTGGAAGATGTTTATAGAATAGTTAAAGTTGCTATTGCTGGCAACGTGGTGTCCATTAACAAACTGGACATCAAAGTTTATGTACATGTAAAAGTAGACAAATGCTTGTTACATCTGCAAGTGAACCATCCACATAAAACAGTACAGAAAGTCTCAGCCTTACTTGCAAGTTAAAGTTATGTTTGGCTAAAATTCGAAGGATCTACCAGTTAATGTTGGAAGGTTTAATATGTTCACATCTGAATTGATTGTGACCTTTACTCTGCACATCCAGGTGCTGTTTTTGAGTGACCTCCGCTAGCAGTGAGGTGAGGAAGACTTAATGTTTTCTTGTTTGCACAGTTGTCATGAGGAGCTACTGCAGTTTGTTTACAGTTGCTTGACTGATCTGAGCATGTGTCGGAGCTCATTTGTCCTCCAACATGGGCGTCACACCCGTGGGGGGGTCTGGCTGTTTTAACACCCTCACCTTTCCCACAGCAGTGTCCCACAGTTCCAGTCGGTTTGCTTCATGTTGCGCTCACTGTATTTCTCCACCCCCCCATTTCCTGTCCCCCCCCCTCTCCTGTTGCTCCTTGAAACCTGACACTGGCTGCTGATTGGCTGTCCCACCTCATGTTGTTGCTGATGATACACCGGTATGTATCGACACAGAAGTAGCTTAATGCTAACATATTGTTTCTCAGGACGTGCTAGCATATGTTTGCCAGAAAAAGCAGTCTCTCTGTCAGATTCATGACATTGTCAAGATTTTAATTGTCTTGTTTTCTCACTTAGTAGAATTAACATGCAGAAAAGAAAAGGCAAGACAAGATT
Source organism: Crenichthys baileyi (assembly GCA_036173005.1). NCBI lineage: Eukaryota > Metazoa > Chordata > Actinopteri > Cyprinodontiformes > Goodeidae > Crenichthys > Crenichthys baileyi. Next base: position 690,321 of record JAHHUM010000290.1, read on the forward strand.
GACAACTTTTTTCAAGAGAAATCCTGTGAGTGATATTATTGTATAAAGCTAAAAGCCTATTTAGATGAAAAAATGACATACTTTTCGTTTAAGCTTTTTTTATGTTTGGGTCATGTTTTTCAATCCATTCAGTTTTTTCTATCATCTGTTAGGGTTTTTGAACTCTTTACAGAACAGCCAAACAAGGTCATGAACGTCCAACAACCAATTTCACATATCCGACATTTTTATTCGACCCTGCGAATTTGTAGTCCAGGCTCAAGTATGCAGATGCTGCAAGTGGATAAGTCTATATGTTTGGTTGTTGGGTGTATTAACCCACACAATTCATTACACCGTCCTCTAGCATCAGAAGCTCTGGTTAAATTTGATTTTTCATGCAAATGTTCCCACATCAGTGCTGAGCCCAATCTTTACCTCTGTACCCTTCTGATTTAGGATAGACAGCTGCTGGAGGCATCTGTTTCACAGAGAGCACATGAAGGTTCAGAGGTCAGCATTTAAATAAATGCAGGTTGAAACTACATTATTTAACATTCATAAGTATTTTTTATGAAACTGCAACAAATCTTGTGGAAAAGTTAGTGAGATGATGTTAAGATAAAAAGATAAAACACACAGCCCACAAGAATCTCACACCCACAGACAAGCAACATCCCCCACACCTCTAAAAAGCTTGCTACACCCCTGCCCTCCAACAACTACACACACACACACACACACACACACCATCCATCCTATTGGTGAAAACATAGCAGCTGCTGAAAATCTCACTTAGTTTCTTCTTGTTCAGTCCATATCTTTGTGAGACTAACAACGACACAGTGATCAACTCGAGAAAACCTTATTTATTGGTTGGCCTTTAGTTTTAGCAGGAATGTTTTGGTTATAGTTGACTTTTCTCCTCTTCGTCTTGGTTTTTATAAAATGTAACACAAATATCTACAAACTGTGTTGCGTCGTATTTGTCCCTAACAATCAGGCAGCAGAAAGAACCCAGGAAGGAGCTGAATTAAAGCTAGCACTAAATGTTGGATTTATGGCAGGAGAAACTGTGAATTAAAATGTTATGGCTGTTTGTACAAATAGTAACACTAAGGCTACGTTCACACAGCAGGCAAATGAGACCCATATCCCACTTTTTCATGGCAGACAGAACCGCCCAATTCGGATTGACTTCGCCTCCATGAAAATCCAAGTTGCGGCACTTCCATACGTGGCAGTAAATCGAACACGTATCCGATTGTTTTCATAGCGTCCACAGTCAGAAAGGTCATGTTGCATTTTATCCAACTGTAATGTCATGGTCATTGAGTTCAGTTTAAACCATGGAAGCATGTTTTTTATTCAACGCTGTAATCGGGTTGTGGGCTTTGTTTATTCCGTCGTAGAAGCAATATAGCATAGCGTCTGCTTTATGTGCTAGAGTAGGCCTGATACACGGAAATCAATTGCTCACTTAATTGATTGACCCAGTAGTTCAGGTGACTGAAAGACCAGTGCAGAATGGAATGACTTAAGTTCACCCAGGCCCACGTTGTTAACCCAGTCAACACCATTAGGTGCTGGTGATGCTGCCTGGTGTGTCTACAAGAAAGATCTCCTCTTGGTCTGCTGACCTTCACTCACTATGTTGACTCGCTGTTAGATGGTCCGGCAGCCGCCCATAACCATGTTGCTCCACCTGTGTTGTCTGTTGCCATTTTAGACATGCCAGCTCCCTACAAACCCAGTCGTCTACATATCTGAGCTGGTCTGGATGTGGACAAAATTATGTCCAAATCCAACCATTAAGCTGGTTCTCAACTTTCTTTGAGTGAGTGTAAGTAGTTTGAGCCCAATACTGGTTATCTGTATCTCTGTACAGATGGAGGCCATGGAGATAGACTCACCTCGGGTCCCGCAGGATGGTAATGGTGGGCAGCCAGAAGCTGTGATTGCAGCTGAGGATGTCAACGCGCCACACGTCATTTCAGATTCAGGCAGCAGCACTGAGGTGGATGAGGATGAAGATGACAGCGGTAGAGCACAGCAGACAGGTCAGGCACCTCTCAGGCTTCCTGCCACTTGGGCCTTCAGTCAGCGGTCCGTGGATGGAGCTTCAGCTGTTCCTTCAGCAACTCAGGGGGTCCCGATAAGGAGAACACTCAGGTGGTGAACTTTACAAGCATTTTTCCCCCAGCTGTTGTGCTTTGTTCAAACCATAATTGTAGTGTGAACTTGTGTCTGTGCTCCAGGCAGGGTCTCAGGGTTCACTACCCTAGCCAGACTACAGCACCTTCCAGAGGGTTCCCGGACTTCCTGCTCCGAGCACCAGCTGCCAGCGCAGCTCAGCCAGAGTCGGGCAGCACCACTGAGGCCAGTGAGTCTGAGTCTGAGGAGGAAACAGAAGAAAACCCAGCTGTTGGGGTGGAGGCCTCTGAACCTGCATCATCTGCTGGTCCTTCTCCTAATACCTCCATCCAACACTCTCAACAACAAGAAGCAAGAGCACCCAGTAAGCCTGGCAGAAATTCCCATCTGTTGTGGTTTACTATCATTTTTTGTGCTAAATTAAGTGATGTTCTGTTTCTCCATCCTCACCTATGTTTCTGTGACTTTGTTTTCAGGCCGTGCAGACGCTGCTTCAGCTGCAGGAAGTGGAAGGTCAGGCTCTCATATCCAGGACCTTCAGGTACTTTTGAGATCTTCATACCGGTTTAACTTTCCTGTTGATGTAAAATACTTTTGAACCAGTGTCTTTATTTAGTGAGTTTTGAACATTATGGAACTAGGGATGGGTACCTTTCACATTTGAACCGATACCGTACCGATACCCAGAACCAATACTCAACGGTACCCGTTTTTAGCCCCACTGTGTTTTTATAAAAAATACGTTAGAAGTAGACAGGAAATTTGAAAATATGACGATTTAATTATGTGTTATTGTTAGATATTACTAACAATACTTGAACACCAACTACAGAGTCCTAAAAAAGGCACACTCTTAAAATGTATTTTTAAAAGACACAAAAAAACATAAAAATAAATATTAATTGTTTGCACTTAAGTTGAATTCTAGGGCTTATGGAGCCACTCCTGCTCTGGCAGTGTGCTTCGGGTTGTTGTCATGTTGGCAGATCCAGCCGCGACCCATCTTCAATGCCCTTATTGAGGGAAGGAGGTTGTTGGCTAAGATCTCCAGATACATGGTCCCATCCATCCTCCCCTCAATACGGTGCAGTCATCCTGTCCTCTTTGCAGAAAAGCATCCCCAAAGAATGATGTTTCCACCTCCATGCTTCACGGTAGGGATGGTGTTCTTGGGGTTGTACTCATCATTCGTCTTCCTCCAAACATGGAGAGTGGAGTTTAGACCAAAGAGCTATTTTTATCTCATCAGACCACATGACCTTCTCCTGTTGCTCCTCTGGATCATACAGATGGTCATTGGCAAACTTTAGACGGGCCGTTACATGCTCTGGTTTGAGCAGGGGACCTTGTGTGTGCTGCAGGATTTAATCCATGGCAGCGTAGTGTGTTACTAATGGTCTTCTTTGAGGACTGTGGTCCCAGCTCTCTTCAAGTCATAGACTAGGCCTGCTGTGTAGTTCTGGACTGACCCCTCACCTTCCTTTATGATCACTGATGCCCCCCCAAGGTGAAAATCTTGCATGGGGCCCTAGACCGAGGGAGATTGGACAGTCAGTTTGAATTCTTCTTTTTTCTTGTAATTTTACCAACAGTTTTTTGCTAGCGTGGCCCAGGGCCCGAGTTTCGGGGGCATGTGTCGAGAAAAAGGGGGGGGGGACTTTTTGTAAAAGGTGTATCGGGTTGGGGGCGATGACGTATGTGGGACGTACCATGGCCATACCAGGGGGACGATTCGGGAACGGTTTTCCATGGTGGTTTGTGATTAAAAGCATAATGGAAGCACAACGCTGCTGATTCCCCCGTCAGTTTTGTGGTTTTGGGGGTCGTATTGCGTGGGTTAGCAATTGTTTCAAAGTTTTTTTTTTTTCCCTTTGGAATCCCCCCGAGAAAGATGAGAATATTTGAAAAAAAATAGAAATATTTTTTCACAAAAAAGGGGATAAAATCACTCACCAGGATCACTGCAGTGTTGGGAGTAAGTGGTTAAAAGTTGGCTCTAGCACCCCATGTTATCGGGTTTTGATTCCCAGTTTGGGAAAAAAATTTTTATAAAAAACTTCTTGGGAAAAAAAAATTTAATTCAAAGAGGTTCACCTGGTCAATAAAGGGGGGGGTTTTTATAACCATTTTAGAAAAGTAACATTTTAGCAAATTCACATCCCCACCCTCTCCCATATGTGCTTCCCCCTTTTTCCTTTTGATCCAGCCCTTTTTTACAAAAGACATTAAACAATTGGGGACCAATTTTTAAAATTTATAGCATCACAAAAACCATTCATTTATTTAGCAATTTTTTTAGCTTTACACAAGAAAAAATTACGTCATTATAATCATTTCTGCCTATTTACATTTATTGTCCACTTTATGGCCAATAGAGCAAAGAAAGCATGTTAAGCCTTTTGCCACGAGTTTTGGGGCAATTGGATGGAAAGCCTCAGTCTTCAAGAGGCTTCATTCGCATCACAGTGGTTGCTTCCACCAAGCTGCGGGCCTTTTTCCTGTAGCCCCCCCCCCAGCCTGTGCAAGGTCTACTGTTTTACCCCTGATGTTCTTCCACAGTCCTTGGTTTTGGCCTTTGTGGAGAGGTTGGGTTTTTTTGACTGAGTGTGGGACAAAGGTGTTTTTTATAAACAGAAACGATTTAAATACAGGTAAAGTGGAGAACAGGAGGCGCTTAAGAAGAACAAAAAACGGGCCTGTGAAAGCCTGGATTCGTACCGAATATTAAGTTTTGTTCTTCTGATACATCAAATACTTATATAATGCAATGAAATGCTAATTAATGAAGGATTTTAAAAAATTAAAATGGATTTTCTGGATTTTTGTTTAGTTTTTCCCCCAACCAATTGAAGAGAACCTATGATAAAAATGAAAGACTTCTACATGCTTTGAAAGTGGGGAAACCTGTGAAATCAAATACTTGTTCTCTGCACTGTATTTATTTTTAAATATGCAATAGCCATATACAGAATGTTGAAAAAAGAAGAACAAGGCATGTTGTATTAATTAGGTGTATATATCCAAGAGGTGGGTAGAGGTATGAACTGGCGGTGACCCACACCTTTACCAGACACACTTTCACACAATGATCTGCAAATCCCGTTCAACCTATATGCAACTGAATACACTACAAAGACAACATATTTAATGTTCAAAGTTTTTTTGCATATATTGACTCATTTAGAGTTTGATGCTTGCAACATGTCCCAACAAAGCTAGGACAGGAGCATGTTAACCACGGTGTTCCATCACCTTTCCTTTTAACATCACTGAATAAGCGTTTGGGAACTGAGGGGGACTGATTGTTGAAGCTTTGTAGTCGGAATTCTTTTTCCTTCTTGCTTAATGTACAACTTCAGTTTGATCAACAGTTCGGGTTTCCGTTGTCATATTTTGCGTTTTATCATTTCCCACATATTTTGAATGGAAGACAGGTCTGGACTACAGCTAGGCCAGTCCAGTAACCGCTCTCCTTTTTTTACGAAGCCCCACAGTTGTAACATGTTGCTTTGGATGGCAGCAGATGGTTCAAAACCGTATATACCTTTCAGCATTATGGTGCCTTCACAGATGTGAAAGTTAGCCATGCCATGGGCACTAAAAAACCCCCCCCATACCATCACAGATGCTAGCTTTTGAACTTTGCCCTGATAAAAAACAAGATGGTCCTTTTCCTCTTTGGCCCAGAAGATTTCCTAAATAATTTGAGATGCGGACTCATCAGACCACAGCACGCTTTTCCACTTTGCGTCCGTCCATCTCAGATAAACTCGGGCCCAGAGAAGCCGGCGGCGTTTCTGGCCATTGTTGATATATGGAGTTGGTTTGCATGCTAGAGTTTTAACTTGTACTGGTAGATGTAGCGACGATGTCTTAAGTGACAATGGTTTTCAGGACTGTTCCTGAGCTCACGTGATAATATCTGTTACAGAATGATGTTGGTTTTTAATTCAGTGCCTCCTGAGGGGTTGAAGGTCACGGGCATTCGATGCCGGTTTTCAGCCTTGCCACTGATGTACAGAGATTTCTCCAGATTCACTGAATCTTTTGATGGTATTATGGACTGTAGATAGCGTTCTTAGCTAGGTGAGGTGCTGCTAATTCATGGTACAGAGATGAATGTGCTGCTAGCATACATGCAGGTGTAAAACAACTGTCCTGCTGGGGTCCACCTGTGCATCTGTCAGCAGGTCAGCAAACAGACAGGTGTTCTTCCTATAGTTGTGGCTCGTATGTCCTAACAGTATCACCGTTCTGTTCATCTCTCTGTCACATTTCTGTAGAAATGTTAGTACTATTTTAAATAACTACTGTGGTACTACTATTTGCTATCTTGATTGTGTTAAATTCTAAGGCTATGCTGGGTGATACTTTATATGCCTTTTGTTTGAAATTGATGGTAATGAATTAATTTTATTGTTGTTTGGCTCTAGTTAATTTTAGAACATTTTAGTTAACTCTGGTTTCTAAAGGTACTTTAATAATAATTCGATTTGTAATGGAGCTTGGCACACGCCACCACTACATAATATGAATGGCAGCAGAAGGTTTATTGCACATAACCACACAACAGTTTGACCTGGCTGCACCAGTGGACCTCCAGTAACTATAATAATGTGACCTCCAGCTGACCCCTGCAGCCCCGTCTTCAGTCCAGCCATCCCACGGTGGGGAGAGTGACGGCGATACCTGCACCATCTGCTTTGAGGTGTGGACGACAGCAGGCGAACACAGGCTGTCTGCTCTGCGCTGTGGACACCTTTTCGGCAACACCTGCATCCGGCGCTGGCTCAAGGCTCAGGGCTCGGCTGCTAAATGTCCACAGGTGAGCAAGGCCACTGTACTTTTTAACAGAAAGTGTATCAGTGCCATAATGATAAAAACTGCAAGCTTTTTTCCAGCATTTATGTTTTTCTTCTCCGTTTGTTTTCAGTGCAACAAGAAAGCAAAGCATTCAGACATTGTGCTGCTGTATGCTCCGAAGCTGAGAGCCCTGGACAACTCAGAGCAGGAGGGCTTAAAGAGGTAAATATTCACCTCTTTTCCTTCAGTGTTAACACAGAGAACCTGTCCGGTAAAAGACGAAGGAGAGTCACAGTAGCTTCTTTCCTCATAAACTCACAGATGTGTCAACTCTGAGCTCCCCCTGACCATTCATCGATCACAAATGGAGACATGAACTACAGCACAGCTGTGACTTTACAAAGCAAGCCGGCATTGCAGAAGGACAGGAGGTTACTTTCAAAGCTGTAATGGTGGAGGAACATGGTGTAGCATTGCTGTTGTCGGACCAGCAAATGCTTCAGATTTGAGTTAATCTGATTTCTGAGTCTCATTTATGCTTGAAGAATCTGCTTCAAGTCAGCCGATGTGGGTCTGTGACCACCTGACCTGGCAAGTCAGGGTTCCTAAAGGCTCAGTTATAGTCGCGCTTCAGGGTGTTGTGTATGAATCCACTGCGGTGTGAGCCTGAACAAGCGCTGTAGGAGTTAATACCTCTCGCTGACGTTGCTGCAGTATTCTCTGAAAACACAGGGGGTAGTATGCTCGATAACCAGTGGAAATGTAGTAAAAGTGAGAAGAAGTGCTTAAAATGGCTGAGGCCATTATCAAAAACATTTCTTATCAAAGTCATTCGGTTTCTTGCAAAGTTTCAGATTCGTAAGTGTAAAACAGTGAAGAGGAAAAAGGTTTTTGACCTCTTCATAAAGGATCTAAAAGTGGACCTAGATACAATTTCAGACTCTTAATAAAAAAGGTAGAAAAACTTTAAATACTGGTAATGCATACAATCTAACGTCGCATCCCGCATTTCTCGTACCTTTTTTCTTTGTTGTTTTTATTTTCTGTTACTCTCTTCCTTCCGTTCATGAAGAAGTAATTCATTAGTGCGTGAAATGTTTGCACCTTCAGCTTCGTTCATTCTGAATGGAGTACAGTGCAGGCGGTCCACGCCAATTCAGAGCTGCACGACCAGGTGCCGCGACAGCGTGTGGCTCGAATGCATCACGCCCTGTTCAGTGCGTCTAGTATAAACCTAGTTTAACCGGTTCCGAAAAAACAAGGAGACGGTTTAAAAATTGTGCTTTGATGCAGCGTTGAAGTTTTGTTTAGCATCCAGCCATCATTGTTTCTTTTGCCTCATTCAGTCTCTGATTTGTCTTCCTCCTCCTTGCTACCCAACGATATGTTTGATGTGCATTAGGAATATTGTGTGCGTGTCTGTGTGTGTATCCATCAGTTTTTTTTTGTTCTTTTATGGCATGTTGCATATCTGTGTGTGTTCAGATCTCTGGAGCAGGAGCAGACTCTGAGGAGGAAGGCTGAACTGGAGTCAGCGGAGTACAAACTCAAGCTTCAGGTTGTCACCAGCAAATATGGACAGGCTCAGCAGGAGCTGCAGGTATCACAGCTTCTAGTCTCTTCAGTTTTTTAAATTGTGCAGATAACTGAACACACACCAACATGCGCTCCGTGTTTTAGATTCTAGAAAGATAGAAAGAAGCAACAGGCCTTTTCAAGTTGTCTGCCTATCCCAGGACATTATTTACCTCACTGAGTTTTTAACTTGTTAAATAAAACTGAAAGTTGAGTATTTTTGCAGATCAGCATTTTTCCAATCTGTTCATCTATGTGCATGTTTTTGTAGGAGCTGAAGGCCTTGATGGCCCAGACTGGCAGGAGCTCGGCTCCCCTCTCATCCTCATCCTCCTCTTCGTTCTCCCCTCTGTTTAGCCTGTCTCAGAGGGTGGATGGCTCCAGGACAGCACAGTACAGCTTTTCTAAGGCAGTGCTGGTGTCTCAGGCTGGTGGCTGCAGAGTTCTGTCCTACTGTGAACCTCTGTGCTGCCTGCTGGCCTCGCAGCCCTCCCCTCACTCTACACTAGTGCCTGGTAACATACAGTCTTATTTCTAGTTGGTGTTCATTAGGAGTCATTATTACAGAACTTTTATCACTGCATCTGCTTCTCATCTCTGTCGTCCTATAGAGAACCTAAATAGAATCGAATAATTAAATGCAGCGACATTTTGGGTTCACAGGAAACGTGTTCCTGTCAGTGTGAGTTTGGCTATATTAGCACTGAGAGAACAGATACAGTTTTAGAAGAACGGTGAGAATAAACTGCCCTGCAGTGCAGTGCAACTCAAACTCCAAAGTCAGAATGGTTGCTTGGCCAACTCTGCTGTTTGATCTCCTGAGAGGAGACACTACTTCATCAATCCCCACCAGACAATTGTGGTTCGTTGTATATTTTTAACATGTAGACAATATATATTGCCCTGCTACAAGTGGAATAAATCTTACATTACTAATGTGTGAATGCAGCTTGCTGCTTTTCCTAATTGTTTGCCCCTGGGATCAACATGCAGAGCAAAAGAACAGGCCTGAGGAGTTACATGGAACTCACCTGAAGTCACTTTTCTCCTCCGTCTGCTCAGGTTGTGGAGTGAAGAAGGTGAGCCTGGTGAACATGAAAGCTAGTCAGTATGTCCCCATCCACAGCAAACAGATACGAGGTCTGTCCTTCAGCAGAGAGAACAACAGTCTGCTGCTGTCTGCCTCGCTGGACAACACCGTTAAACTGACCAGGTATGAACATGTAGGACGGGCACTATGGTACTGTACAAATCATTTCACAAAGAAACATTAAAATCAATTAAAACCCTTCTCTCGTTGCCATTAAATCCATCAGGCCTGTTTATAGGCTGTTCAGGTCTTCATTCTAGATGAGGAGCAATAAATATGGTGCGGTCAAACTACAACCTATGGAAATCTTCACAACAGCTTTATGAAGTCTCGCAAATGTTTAGCTACCTTATTATGATGTAATAATTGACCTAAAAACGAGTTTGATGAAAGATGCTCTGCATGAAACTGAAGGTTTTTGTGTTAGCCAGTGAAGAGCGTCAGCAAGTAGAACTATCCAGATGGAAACCATGGACACAACTTTACAACCAGCAGTCCTAAGTCAGAGGTGCATGCACTCTCCTTTTTGTAATACGTCCAGCAGTACACTATCTGCTGTGAAGCCATTGCTCTGAACTCTTCTACTGTACATGTAGTAGTAGACTAGTCCTGGGGCTTTATTTGAACCAGTAGAAACAGGAAATGTGAGGGAAACCCTGAGAGAGACTACATCTGAATCTGCTGCAGCGGGTTTCCTGTATGGCTCATAATCTTCAGAAACCTCCCTCTTTTTGTCTTTAATCATAAATGCTTGCTTTGCAGTTTGCTTACCAACACGGTGGTTCAGACCTATAAAACGGATAAACCAGTATGGAGCTGCTGCTGGTCTTTGGACAACAGTAACTATATCTACGCTGGTCTAAGCAACGGCTCTGTGCTCGTTTATGACACTAGAGATACTAGCACACACATCCAGGAGCTTGCACCTCTTCGCTCCAGGTAAAAACTCTCTAAACGGCTTGACAAGCATTACAACTCTTTATCCAGCGACTGATGTTGCTGACGGATCGATAGAGTTTAGCATCTGCACATTAGGACCCAACTTACTAACATCCTGGAACTCTGGTGCTTCTAGGTGTCCAGTAGCATCTTTGGGCTACATCCCTCGGATGGCTTCTAGCTCTTTCCCCTGTGGTGGACTGATTGCTGGCTCACTGGAGGGGGCTTGTTTCTGGGAGCAGGTGAATGAGACCACCTACACACCCCACATTCTGCCTCTAGAGAGCGGTGGCTGCACAGACATCCAGGTGGAGACTGAGAGCAGACACTGTCTGGTCACATACCGGCCGGGTAAGACCCTGCTTCTACGATGTAATTAGTAGACAGTTCTGCTAGTAGACAGTTATTATAAATGAAAAGGCAGATGTAGACAGTCTACGGTCAGGCTGTTAAGCCTCTTTAAGTCGTTTAGTTATGGGCTGGTCCAGAAGCTGTACAGTTATTGAATGAGGAATGATTACAGTTCAGTATATTTACAACAGATGCCTCAAGGCACTTTTCTATAAAAAAATCCTATTTATGAGTCAATGCAGTTTAGGTTGTTTGGTTTGTTGCAATTTTCTTTAAATTGTCAGAGGAATTGCATACAGTGAAGACATTGCCATAGTTTACAGTAAAGTGGCAATACAAATATAATTTTAAACCCTCTCAACTTTGATGTCCCTCTTTTGTTACCCCCCCCTTCTTTCAACATTCTCATTGATATATAAAGAAAACATTTTCTTTCTCAAACATACATACTTATCTGCCTACGTATTTGTGTTGTTAAATGAAGATGGAAAAGGTTGTGGATAACCGTTTACGTTCGTTGAACATTACAACAGGAATGTACCTTTAAAAACAGTCAAGTTCAGTGTTAATATTCAAATTGGTTGAAGAGCTTTCTAAGGAGATCCAGCAGATTACATCTAGTCATTGACGTGCAGCCTTCACTCCTCCTGGACAAGCATGGAGCGATAGTGACAAGGTAAACTCTCCTTTTAACAGGAAGAAACCTCCAGCAGAACCAGAACCAGGACCTGTTGGGGGTTTGACTAAATAAAGCATAACACAAGAAACCCCCACAGAAGCACTGATCCAGGAATACTTTCTATATTTAAGAAAGTAAAATGTTAATGGCTGTAGTAGATCCTTTAGTGGCTTCTAGGACATAAATGCAGTTAAGCAGATAAACTCTGAGCCAGTTTATAGGATGAAAGAGGGAACATACAGTTAGTAGGTCTAGGAGAGAAAGGGTTAAACACTCAGACAGGGCCAACAGTATGTATGGTTACCCTGAATGTAGAAATATGTTATAGCTTTGTTGTCCTCAACTCGATGTACCCTTCAGCTACGGTCAAATCGCTGCATTCAGCTCTGCTCAGTAAATGCTGTCCATGCTGCAGGACGCTCCCATCAGACTGTACGATGCGTCCTGATGGAACTGACCGTTGGCCCTCAGCAGGACCCCAGTCAGCAGCCCAGCTGCTCCTGCTCCCCTGTGCAGACATTCAACGCCGGCTCATCCTGCAAACTGCTCACCAAGAACACGGTCTTCAGGAATCCAGATGGACGTGGGATGCTGGTCTGTGCTGGGGATGAGGCCTCCAACTCCACCATGGTAGTTCCTGTGTGTGTGTGTGTGTGTGTGTATGCTTGTGCTCTGCGTGCAAATAACATAATTGGCTAGTTGGGTGTACTTTAACTGCCCTCTCTGGCCACAGCGAAAATACAATTTTCCAAATAATCCCCACCCCATCTTAAATAATAAGGCAATTTACATTATTGTTGTTTTGTTTATTTACAACTGAACAAAAGGTGTCAAAGATTCTTCATACTCCTCTCAATAATCAATGGAAAATCATTTATTAGATTTTACAGCAACCAAGCACTTCTCATAATTGCTGACAAACGGTTTGCATGTTTCCACTGGTGGCTTCAGGTTCAGGTAAGGACTCTTGCTGGGCTCTTCCAAAATGTAACTTTTCTTGTCTAGCTGATTCTTACCTACTTCAGCTCAGTGTTTTGGGTCATTGTCATGCTGAAAAGTCCAATGATTCCCAAGGCCAGGTTTCTCTGCAGCCTGCCTGCTGATATTTTCTTTTTATGTCGTGTACTTTAATAAGGTTGCCTGTCCTGTTGGCTGAAATGAGACCCCAAGCATGATGTCCCCACCACCATGCTTGACTGTGGTTATAGTGTTTTTGGGGTTGAATCTATCTCCTTTTTAACGTGAAACGCAGGCTACAGGACTGTCGCCTAACAATGGAAAATTACGTCTCATCTGACCACAGAACACCAGAAGTCTTCCTCTTTGCCCTGATGAGATTTCTGTTCAGTTCTCCATAAAGTGTCTTTCTCCTTGGTGACCGTGGATCCAGCAGTATGTAGAGTACTCCAGTGCTGTCTGCCTTGAGATGTTGCCAGCCGCATGGCTTCCAATCTTCAGACTGGCCTTGGCAGTGCAGGTGTCTTTTTTGCCTACCTACTATTCTCTGACATTTTTCACAGTGTGGAACGTGTTGTCTTTTATTGTCATACTTTGCAGTCTGGTCTCCGGAACTTGAAAACACTTAGAAATGGCCTTGCAGTTCTTCCCTGAGTTATTAGCAGCCACAGGGTCTTTCTGAGCTCATGTTTTAGCCACGATTAATTCTCAACTAGTTCACATTTTGCTTGATGAGTTCATGAGACGGCTCCCTCCAGGGTAGCTAGGTTAGTGTAGAACCTTGATCTTTTCCACAGACTCCGTGTGTGTGTGTGTGTGTGTGGTGTGTGTGTGTGTGTGTGTGTGTGTGTGTGTGTGTGTGTGTGTGTGTGTGTGTGTGTGTGTGTGTGTGTGTGTGTGAACTACGATTGTTAGTGGCTAACATGCTTTAAGCTCATGAAACATTGTGGGAACATTGTAATGGTGGAAAACAAATAGGAGTGGGAGAAACATGTGGGTTAATCACAACCAGAATTAATATGGCAATATTAAACAATAATGTTGCATTATTTCTCTGAACACGGTTGATCTGACTCATATCTTTGTGCTCCTCTGATCTCTGATCAGTACCAGTTGCTGATAAACTGGTTGGATTTGTGAAACATTAACTGCACTTGTTGCTTAAAACATCGTTAATCAATTCAGATGGTGATATTAAGAAATGTATTTGCTGTTATAATTAGATGTTTGTGGTTAAACTCTGATCCTCACAAAATTACAGAATTGACCAAAGATCAAACATTGTATGAGATGTTAGGACCTGAGTTGGTTCGGGATTCGGTTGGTACCTATAAAAGTACCGAATTCGGTACCCATCCTTAATTTATAACCATGTATAGATTTATAGATATTCCTGGTTTTAACCTGTGTTTTCTGGAGTTTTGTTTTACTTTATGCATCACGCCCAAAAGACATTGGAGCTAAACACAGATCTTTGTCTTAACCCATTACAGAAATACAATAAAGGAGATATTTCTAGTTCTCAATGCCTAGTATTGCCAGATTACCAGTCCAGCACCAGGAAACAACTCAACTTGTGTCCGTCTTTCTCACACAGTCACCTCTTGTCTGTCTGTCTTGGTTCTACTCCTCCTCAGGTGTGGGATGCGGGAAGCGGCTCTCTGCTTCAGAGGCTTCCAGCTGACCTCCCAGTGTTGGACATCAGCCCCTTTTCTGTGAATGGAGAGAACTTCCTGGCTTCTCTTACAGAGAAGATGCTGAAACTTTATAAGTGGGAGTGAAGGAGGACATCTAGGTAGAAATGTGGGACGTTACATGCCACTGGATATCTCCTCCGATAAACAACCGATCACCAGCTGATGCGAGTGGGAACACTTTTGCTATTCCTGTTAGTTTTATTTTTTGTTCAGTTAAAACTGAAGATTCATGTTTGTGTGATAAGGTGGTGGTTACGTAAAAGAAATGTCTCTGTAATTAGTGTGACACACATCCTCAGTGAGTCTCCTGCAGAGTTCAGCTTTAGCTCCTCAGCTGCAGACACGCTTGTGGATTATGTTTTCATGTTCCGGGTCTGATGAAGGTGAAAGGTTTGTAATCTACAGATCAGATTACTGAGAGGCCCATTAGATATGTTACTGTCCAGATCACACTAGAACCACACAGAATCGGAGATCTGTCCATCAGTTACCATCCGGTTCTGCAACATCTCCCTCTCAGTTGATCTATCTAACAAGTCTCAGAGCTACAGAGGCTGCTCTGATTCAGTCAAGTGTTCCAGTGTTGTAATATAAGTAAGGTTGGTTTATCTGCAGCTGACGTCTGCGTCATTTTACCAATCACAGCAGTACAAATTATGAATAGGTCGACTTGAGTCCAATATAAGCGGTTTCAAACTTTCTGTTTATCTTCAAAGCAGCTGCAGAAGCCCAGATGACATTTCTAAGGCTAGCTACTGTTGGAGATGTCTATGTGCTTTAGTCTGCCTCCAGGGACTAAGTGCGTGGCTGTATTTGGCTGGCAGCATCACCACACAAACAAATTGTTCTTTGGTTTTGACACTGATTGGACCTTTCTGCTCTGGTCAAATCTTTGAAGAGTTAGAGAAAGTGAACCTAAACATTAATCGCTATTTTTAGTTCTAGGTGCCACTTGAGCAGTCAAACTGGAAGAGCAAGATCCATCTAGATAATGTCAACAAGCAGATTAAATACACTTTCTTTAGACGTTGTGATTCTTGTTTGATCTTTAGCAGATCATTAAAGTTGGACTAAGATTCATTGCAAATGTTTTTTTCTTTACACATATTTCCATCAAATGTCATGACTTCTTCTCAGAAACTTTAAGTGCCAAAGTAATTCCACTCTTTCACCCTTCTGTTTTTAGGAATGTTATATGTATGTATATATATATATATATATATAATCTATATTTCTTACCAGCTGTTTGTGTACAACTTCTGAGTTAATAAACAGATTTTTTTTTATTCTGGTTTTTAAAATGGTCTAATTTGTTGTGTTGTGTGAAGTTGGTTACATGCTGTTGGGACACTTCATCTGTTACCACTGATTTTAAATTCAGGACCCACCCACCCAGTCAATCCTGTCCATCCCCTCAACAAAACTACGGCTGTACTTTAGCATCATGAGATCTTATGATCTGTAGATCATATTTTTAAATGTGAAATTACCACTAACAGGTTAGTATGTTTTAAGTGGTTTCAAACCACAGCGTGTTATCTGCAGACTGCAGATAAGTCTGCAGTTCCATGGTTGGGCCAAAGGCCTGGACATGGGTAATTTCTGGTGGGCACATTTCATAAAACACACCAATGGATGTTAGCCCACTGTTTTCTCCCTCAGGCTGATGTAGCTGACAAATGTACCTTTATGGTTGAAAAGGTTTGCCTTTATTAATAAGTTCTGATTAAAAATGATAAGATCACTTCCACCATACACTGATAGGTGATGGTCTCTGCCAAGGGGTAACTGTCACAATGGGCTACTTAGAAGTTGAAAATTCTCTGCCAAACAGTGGTGTCCTGGCCAATGTGGGGCGATTAGGATCATAGACAGACCTTCCTCCCTCAGCCTGACTGGAGTGGGAGAAAACGGGGCTACTGGAGGGAAGACATTAAGCAGAGACCCCAGCCAGATGTGTTTAGAAGCATCCACCCCCAGTGGAGATTCCTTGTCCTCAGGGAGAAGCACAGTTGAGACTAAGCATTTTCTTTTGCCTGACCAAACCTAATCCTGAACTGATTGACTGCCTTGGGGTATAGTCTCCAATCTGCGTAAATTAAGTTGCCCCTGGATAACCAGTCTGCACCGTCGCTCAGGGCTCTGGGCACCTGAGTTGCTTTCAGTGACAGATTTTAGAAACTCTGTTTCAGATATACAGCCATCATCTCTGTGATTGGAGAGAACGGAAGCCCCCTATTTGCCAGATACAGATGGCCCCTTCTCAGTAGTGTGGTGGGTGATGTGGGTTTCCATGATGTGGAAAACATAGACTGAATTGAACAAAATGCTAAATTATTTATATATATACAGATACATACATCCATCCTCCATAAGAGGTTTAGGTTTGCAGCAAGACGTTCTAGATCAGGCTGAGTGTGGTTCACCATGATTAGCATCAGCTCCCCCTACTTATGTGACCAAAATAAGGAGCAGTGTTAGTATTAAAACAAAGTAAACCTTATCATCTCTGAAGCAGATAGCCACAAAGATTAAACTCAGATCCTGACAAAGCAGTGGGCCAGTTCTTAAACAGGCCTATAGTGGTCATGTTGGTAGTCTGGTTCTGGGAGGAGTTAATGGTATCTGTTGAGATGAAGCATCTCTTATTTCTTTAGCTTTAGCCAGAATTGTACCTGATTTATGAAAACAGATCAGAGATTTCACTGTTTGGGTGATCAGAATAAGTTGGGAAAAACGGATAGAACAAGTAGAGCCGTTTGAGAAGAAACCACAGAGAGCTTTCAGACAGATGGAGGATGCTTTATATTTAGAAAGAGAAAGCTAAAGGAAAGTTTGTCAAAGAAGCAGAAAGTAGGGAAGGATAGGTGTGTGAGATGTGAGTATAGCAAAAGACTGCTAATGCAGAATTAAGAAAAGAGACAGAACTCAGGATAGGAGAAGGCAGGAGGTCCAGATAACCCAGAAAAGTTGTTTTTTTGGTTCTAATGATTAGGCGTAAGGTCCTACAGTCATACTATTGTTGGATAACAGACACATTGTGCAGTTTTTGGTTGATTCAGGTGGATCTATATGTTTGTTCTCAGTATAAATTGTCCTATGAAGTTTTCACCGTCCTCTCTCTGTGCGTCATTGGCAACACTGGTATAATACAAAATAATTCTAATACAAGTGGGTAAAAGTTACATAACAAAATTGTGTTTTTGAACGTCTGTTTATTTTGTTGTTTTGTACTTAGCTGTTTTCTTGTCCAGCACTTTGGTCAACGTCGCAGTGGTTTTTCAACTGTGCTGTTATAAACTTACAGTACAGTACAAAGAATAATCTTCAGTGGTTGTTGTGATCGCATACCTACATTCCAATGCTATAAAACCCTATGACCTGTGGGTTGACACAACTGACATTTCTGTAAAAGCAGTTGCAGTTTTCGCCTGCTCCCTTGTTCAGGGGTCGCCACAACAGGTCAGTTCAACTGGCACACAGACCTGGCAACGTTTTATGCCGGATAGCCTTGCTCATGCGACCAGAAATGGAACCTGTATCCCCAGATGGGGTGGCTTCGATAAATAAACTTAATTGACTTGAATTAATTGACCCCCTGAAACTTCTGACACCAGTACAACATATCAGTGCTTAGCTCAACAGGCTAAATTATGCACAGCTGAAAAGGTTGAGGCTGCTATGTGCCTGTCACATAAAAGACACCTGCCTGAAGAGGACTGAAAACTTTTGAGCAGATTCAGTCCAGAGTTTTTGTGGACTGTCCGAACCAGGGATTCTTCTTCAAGTGTCTAATATGGTACATTCTTTCTACAATCCAGATGCTAACTTCAGCATCGTTCAACAGATGAGAGACAAATGCCTTAAAAGTTCTTGGTTTCTGGTATTTCATACTAAAAAAAAAAAAAACTCAAGAGTTTCATTCATCAGCTTAAAAGTCAGAAGAAAATAAGACAATTCTAGTTTTAATTACATGAAAAATATGAATTGCTTCAGATGTTTACCATGATGCAGCCTCTTGTTAATGAAGGCAACCCTGAGGCCAATGTCACATTGGTGCCTCCAGCTGCATTAAGAATAAACTATTCTAACTCACTAGTAAATGTGTTTGTGGAGTGTTTAAATTAATTGAGGGGAATAACTTTTCCCTTTTGTGATCTAAAGCTGATTTTAGAGGACAAGGTCACCTACATTTCTTCCAACATTTTTAAAGGAGGCTAACCTTCCTGTTTATACTAGATGGAATGATTGGCTGGGAATGTGGAAGAAATTTAAAATGAATTGATCTTTCTGGAGCTCACAGTTATAGGTGTAGTGAACGTGACAGAATACCTACCTTTCTTCAAGAGTCTTAAGTGGTTTAGTGAACATAGAGCTGATCACACTTACAGAAGATTAGAGAGTCATATTCCTCAATATTATTGGCTTTAACTGACATGAATTGTTATTTAGATGTTTTATCAGTGTGTTTAATAATTCAATCAGCAGAGTTTATCAGGTTCACATCTTAACTACAAGTGTCAGGTCTTAGGGCATGCTTGGTAAGTACAAACTTTATAAAAACATTTTTTCTCTTTACATTCATCTAAGCGGTCATTACCGTTTTAATTTAACAATTTACCTTGACGTGTGTGCAGCAAAGTTCAAATAAAGCAAAAACATGCTTCTGCAGATTAACATGGATGAAACCATGTTGTAGGAAAGTTAAAAATGACCATTTACGCACTGCTGGCACACCTCGATGTCGGTCATGTGACTGCTGCACTTCAGACATGCACCATGTTCAAGAGAGACACAAATATTCAGGTACAGTTCAAAACATTAGAATGTGAAAGTGTTGATATTTTTGTCTGATTTCAGAAGGTGAAACTCATTTTACAGATTCACTACATAGAGTAAAATATATGTCAAGCCTTTATTTCTTGTAATGATGAGGATTATGGCTTACAGAAAATGAAAACCCAAAATTCAGAGTCTCAGAAAATTAAACTATCACATAAGATCATTTAAAAACATGTTTTAAACAGAACATTCAGGCTTCTGAAAAGTATGTTTGTTTCTATGGACACAAGTTGAGTTGTTTCCTGGTGCTGGACTGGTAATCTGGATATTTGGTTGGGGCTCCTTTCGCATGAATTACTTCATCAATGCAGCTTAGCATGGAGGAGATCAGCCTGTGGGTCTGTGTAGGTGTAATGGAAGTCCAGATAGCTTTGATACCAGCCCTCAAATCATCTGCCTGGTTGGGTCTGGTGTCTGTCATCTTCCTCTTGACAAGAGCCCATAGATTCTCTCTGAGGTTCAGGTCAGGGGAGTTTGCTGGCCAATCAAGAACAGTAACACCATGGTCACTGAGCCAGCTTTTGGTACCTTTAGCAGTGTGGGTCAGTACCAAGTCCTGCTCAGCATCTCCATAAAGCTTGTCAGCAGAAGGAAACATAAGGTGCTCTAAAATATGTTGGTAGATGGCTGCGTTGACTGTAGACTTCAGAAAACACAGTGGACCAACACCAGCAGATGACGTGGCACCCAAATGATCACCAAGTGTGGAAACCTTACACTGGACTTCAAACACTGTGGATTCTGTGCTTCTCCACTCTTCCAGTCTCTGGGACCCTGGTTTCCAAATGAAATGCAAACTTTGCTTTAATCTGAAAAGAGAACTTTGGACCACTGAACAACAATCCAGTTCTTTTTCTCCTCAGGCCAGGCAACACTTCTGATGTCTCTGGTTCAGGGGTGTCTTGACATGAGGAATGCGACTTGTTGCCCATGTATACAATTCGTTTGAGCGTGGTGGTCCTTGGTGTGCTGACTCAAGCCTCAGTTCACTCCTTGTGAAGCTCCCCAAAATTATTGATCAGATTTTGCTTGACAATCCTCTCTAAGCTGTTGGTGTACTTTCCCCTTCCACTCAACTTGCTATGTTTAAGCTTGGATGCAGCACTCTGTGAACAATCAGCTTCTTCAGCAATGACCTTTTGTGGCTTACCCTCCTTATGAAGGGTGTCAATGACTTCTGGACATCTGTCAAGTCAGCAGTCTTCCCCTTGATTGTGTAGCCTATGACCCAGACTGAGAGACCATTTAGACCATGAGTGCCCAGGTCCAGTCCTCGAGAGCTACTATCCTGCAACCTTCAGAAGCATTCCTTCTCCAACACCCGAATCAAATGAATGGCTCATCACCAGGCCTCTGCACAGCTAAATGTCATGCAGAGGAGAGATTGCTGCCATTTGAATCAGGTATGTTGGGGCAGAGACGCTCCAACACACCTGATTTAGAGACTCAGGAAACCTTTGAAGGTGTTTTGATTTAATTAGTTGATCTTCCAATTTCTAAACTTTTCACAATATTCTAATTTTATGAGAGACTGAAGTCTGAGTCATTATTAGGCCTGAAATGTTTCACTCTATGTATACTTTTTCACAAGGTTCTAATGTTTTTAGCTTTACCTGTATATAGCAAACTAGTAAAGCACCAAGGGAGTAAATAATTAGTTGCCAAATTTGAAAACTTGAGATGAGTCTGAGACACTAAATCATTGAATCAGAAAGATCAAAGTTTGTAATAGAAGGACAGCTTACCTAATGGATTTGCCAAAAACATCTAATTTGCTATCTATTTTATCTATAAAACATTTTACAGAAGTAGAGTTCATAAAACTAGTCACCTCTTTAGTTCATCTGAAATAATCCAATTTGTCTAGAAAAACTACTAAGAACAAAGAAGACAAAACACTACATACATACAGCCCACCTGTGATTTAAGTTGTATTACATTTTGAAGCTGTTTTGATCAAATTTATAACTCAAAATTTTTTAGAAGCTTTTACCTCAGGTGCTTTTTTTTCATCTTTCTCCGAGTTATAGAAGGTGCCACATTAATAAAATCTGGAGTGGAGGAAGAAGGATCGGACAAATAAGTCTTACCTTTGTTTAAATGAGGTCTTTTAAAATGTCTTGAGATAGTCTATTAATGGAGATCTCTGATCGTTTAGAACTTTAACATTTCAAACACTTATCTATTCCATACAATTTACAAAGCCCATAGGGTCAATTTTGGGATTTTTCTTTCGGAATAACAAACATAAAACATCAATGCACAGTCGGATTTTTGTCTATACTTTTTGTTTGATTATTTACAACAAATGTTAAGAAAAATAATTAGTGAAGCTTTGTTGAAATAATTAGACTCGTGAATAATTCATGAGAAAATCCGTCTACGCCTTTATTCACAGTTCCAATCTCTCCGAGCATTCTTGAACGCCTCAGTAGGGTGAGGGGCTCAGTGAAGATGGCGGACTGTATACGTGTTCCTGATATTTTGCTGGTGATGTGCCTCTTTTCATTTGCGCATCAGCTTCGAGGTGATAACGCCGGTTTCGACAGATTCGCCTCTAATCCTGATAGCCTCCAGAATCCCGGCGCAGGTCCGGGAGCCGGGGTACACCCAGGAGCCGCCGATAAGAACCAGGCTGCGGGGGCCTCGATAACTCGGAGGCGCTCTACCGGCTGGAGGTTGTCTGATGAAGCGGTATGCAGAGAGGATCTGACCCGGCGTTGTCCGAAACATTCCTGGAACAACAACCTGGCGGTACTAGAGTGTCTCCAGGACAAGAAGGAGGTAAATGGGCGCTGGACAAAGATGCAGTTTGAGACCAGCAGCTGGGTGTGCCTACGTTAGCTGATGCTAGCTAACCGCTGCTAGCGCTCGCATTTTATGAACGTCATACGGAGCAGCAGCCAAAGCGAATCGTGTTTGAAATGGTAACCATTTTTTACTGTGACATCCAATGCGAAACGAGCTAGAGAGCGCCATGAAAACAAGGACATTTTAATCTGTGATTCGGCGTGGTACAGTGGCGAGACTAATGGGTTTTATTGCTGAAAGTTGGCTTCTTTTGGTGTGAGGCTAAACGCTGAAAAAAACGAGACCATTACAAAACAATATTTCAGAAAATGTTTGGGTTGCAGGTCCAGGTGACCCTGCTCAGATGTGCAGAACAGTTGCAGACCTAACATCTCCCACTATTTAGCAGCTTCATCAGGAACTTGTTCCTTTGCTAGCCTGGGCTTATTCCACATGTTAAATCCATTATCCAGCCAGACTGCGCTATTGAGGTCTGACTTGTCATTTTGGGACAACAAGTTGCTCGTTTTCATTTGTTTCCCTCACAGTAACGCTACACATCGGCCCATTCTTCTTCCTCGACCTGTTTCAACCACTGTAACCAAAAGGTGGCGGTGGTACCGATTGTATTCAGCTCTGTTATCACCCTGGGACTCGCCTGCAGCAGAACAAACAGGAATCTTTCTGAATATTCTGTGTATGGCTTCTTTGTACTGTTGAAGTAGTTTGTATTAGCTGACACGTGAGTTATTTCACGCCTTAAATTAGTTTATAAATGAACATCCTGTTCATCAGGTTCTGATGTTTGTTCATCTAGTCAGAACTGTCCATGTCTCTTTATCCCCCAGGCCTATTTGAAACAGTTCAGGTATCTTAAATAAGTTTGTGTTTCACAAAGTATTCGCAGCTCTGCACACTTTCTACATTTAGTTATTTTACAACCTTATTCCAAGTAGTGTCAAATTCATCTCTTTCCTCAAAATTCTGCACACAGTACCCCACTATGTGAAAGAAGGTTGTTTGAGGTTGTTGCAAATTATTTATGAATAGAGAACTAAGAAATCACATTTAAGAAATCATATTCGGAGCCTTTCCCCAATACTTTGTTGATCCGCCTTTGGCAGCAATTACAGCCTTTTTGAAGATGATGCCACAGCTTAGCACACTTATCTTTGGGCAGTTTGATCAATTCGTCTTTGCAGAACATCCCAAGCTCCCATCAGGCTGGACGTCTGTGTGCAGCCATGTTCAGATCTCTCCAGAGATGTTCAGTCCGAGTCAAGACTGGACTCGGGCCTGGCCACTCCAGAACATTAACAGAGTGGTTCTGAAGGAACTCCTTTAAGATCTTGGCTGTGTGCTTTGGGTTGTTGTCCTGCTGAAAAATCAACCGTTAGATGAGACAAAGAGTTCTATCTTTGTCTCATCAGGGCAGAGAATTTAGTTTCTCATGGTCTGAGAATCCTTCAGGTGCCTCTTGGCAAACCGCAGACAGGCTTCCATGTGCCTATTATTAAGGAGCAGCTTTCATCTGGCCAGTCTACCATACAGGCCTGACTGGTGAGTTGCTGCAGAGATGATTGTCCTTCTGGAAACGTCTCCTCTCTCCACAGAGGAACGCTGAAGCTCTGATAGTGACTTTGGGGTTCTTGGTCACAATGGTTCTGATGGAGGCCACTGTGCTCATGGGGCCCTTCAAAGCAGCAGAAATTGTTGTCTCCTCCCCCAGATTTGTGCCTCCATCCAGACTCTGAGGTCTACAGGTCATTGCTTCAACTTCACGCTTGGTGTTTGCTTCTGACATGCACTATGTGTGTCTTTCCTAATCATGTCCAATCAGCCCAATTTAAGCTGTAGAAACATCTGAGGGATGATCAATGGAAACAGTATGCACCTCAGCTCCATGTTGACCTTCATGGCAAACGCAGTGAATCATTTTTGGATGCACTGTACAACAGTTGTCTGACATCAAATGTGCTGCAGCTTCAAGGATGTTCTGTCATTTTCCTGCTAGGAAGTCCCAACCTAACCCCAACTGTTACTGTAAGAACGTATTTCATCAGGCTGATGCACAGAGGACTGCTTGTTCATGTCTGTGCTTAAGAAGCTTTTTAGGAAGAAACTTTTCTTCTACCTAAATATACAGTGAATAACTTAACACCAGCTGATGAGATTTCATGTTGGTTGTCTTCACAGCCTTGATGAAGTTTTCAGGTTCCAGACTGCCTTGCAGGATCTTCCAGGAGGTTCTGTAGAAGAGAGCCAATGTTGTGCATGTTTACTGTATGGTACCTGATTGTTAAGTTAACTTATGTTAAGCTCATTTACTTTAAGTCGAGCAGAACTGCAGTAAGCCAAGATCCCTGTTTGCCTAAGCAGGAGGTTCCAGATGCTAGGACAAGCCTTACTGTCAGACTATCCTGTGCTTGCTCACAGTCACAGGCCTCTTATTTAATGGGTAAACATTGGTGACGAGCCCTTTTTATGTAGGTCTGGAGAAATTTAGTTGTGAAGTGTCTGTAAAAAGAGTTTTGAAAAAGTTTGGACTGCATAGGAAGCAAACATCTGGGTCCAGGTAAGGGCTTTGAGTGCAGCAGTCTCTGTTATTGGACTACAAGGTCCAGAGATGTGAAAGCTTTTGCCTGTGTGTTTTAAACTTTTATTTTCTTTTTATTTAAGCACTTGGGCTTTAGGAAGACAAGTTAGTCTGTTTTTATGGAGGTCCACTAAATAATTGGCAGAAAATGACTTTTAGCAAATGACTTGAACCTTCTATTATTTACCTTAACTGGATGTGCACCCAGCTAACTGGATGTGCACCCAGCTAACTGGATGTGCACCCAGCTAACTGGATGTGCACCCAGCTAACTGGATGTGCACCCAGCTAACTGGATGTGCACCCAGCTAACTGGATGTGCACCCAGCTAACTGGATGTGCACCCAGCTAACTGGATGTGCACCCAGCTAACTGGATGTGCACCCAGCTAACTGGATGTGCACCCAGCTAACTGGATGTGCACCCAGCTAACTGGATGTGCACCCAGCTAACTGGGGAGTGGATGAATTAGTAATGAAGATAATAGCTTGTAGCAGGATTAGAAGAAGTGAGTTTCTATAGAAATCGCCCTGGCTTGTCATCTGCTCTGTGCAAGCTTTGCTGCCTACGCAGGTACAGTACAGACCAAAAGTTTGGACACACTTTCTCATTCAAAGAGTTATCTTTATTTTCATGACTATGAATATTGTAGCTTCACACTGAAGGCATCAAAACTATGAATTAACACATGTGGAATTATATACTGAACAAAAAAGTGTGAAACAACTGAAAATATGTCTTATATTCTAGGTTCTTCAAAGTAGCCACCTTTTGCTTTGATTACTGCTCCGCACACTCTTGGCATTCTGTTGATGAGTTTCAAGAGGTAGTCACCTGAAATGGTTTTCACTTCACAGGTGTGCCCTGTCAGGTTTTAATAAGTGGGATTTCAAGCCTTATAAATGGGGTTGGGACCATCAGTTGTGTTTGCAGGAGGTGGATACAGTACACAGCTGATAGTCCTACTGAATAGACTGTTAAAATTTGTATTATGGCAAGAAAAAACAGCTAAGTAAAGAAAAACGAGTGGCCATCATAACTTTAAGAAATGAAGGTCAGTCAGTCCGAACAATTGGCAAAACTTTGAAAGTGTCCCCAAGTGCAGTCGCAAAAACCATCAAGCGCTAGAAAGAAACTGGCTCACATGAGGACCGCCCCAGGAAAAGAAGACCAAGAGTTACCTCTGCTGCGGACGATAAGTTCATCCGAGTCACCAGCCTCAGAAATCGTAGGTTAACAGCAGCTCAGATTAGAGAACAGGTCAATGCCACACAGAGTTCTAGCAGCAGACACATCTCTAGAACAACTGTTAAGAGGAGACTGTGTGAAACAGGCCTTCATGGTAAAATAGCTGCTAGGAAACCACTGCTGAGGACAGGCAACAAGCAGAAGAGACTTGTTTGGGCTAAAGAACACAAGGAATGGACATTAGACCAGTGGAAATCTGTGCTTTGGTCTGATGAGTCCAAGTTTGAGATCTTTGGTTCCAACCACCGTGTCTTTGTGCGGCGCAGAAGAGGTGAACGGATGGACTCTACATGCCTGGTTCCCACCGTGAAGCATGGAGGAGGAGGTGTGATGGTGTGGGGGTGCTTTGCTGGTGACACTGTTGGGGATTTATTCAAAACTGAAGGCATACTGAACCAGAATGGCTACCACAGCATCTTGCAGCGGCATGCTATTCCATCCGGTTTGCGTTTAGTTGGACCATCATTTATTTTTCAACAGGACAATGACCCCAAACACACCTCCAGGCTGTGTAAGGGCTATTTTGACCAAGAAGGAGAGTGATGGGGTGCTTCGGCAGATGACCTGGCCTCCACAGTCACCGGACCTGAACCCAATCGAGATGGTTTGGGGTGAGCTGGACAGCAGAGTGAAGGCAAAAGAGCCAACAAGTGCTAAGCATCTCTGGGAACTCCTTCAAGACTGTTGGAAAACCATTTCAGGTGACTACCTCTTGAAGTTCATCAACAGAATGCCAAGAGTGTGCGGAGCAGTAATCAAAGCCAAAGGTGGCTACTTTGAAGAACCTAGAATATAAGAGATATTTTCAGTTGTTTCACACTTTTTTGTTCAGTATATAATTCCACATGTGTTAATTCATAGTTTTGATGCCTTCAGTGTGAAGCTACAATATTCAGTCATGAAAATAAAGACAACTCTTTGAATGAGAAGGTGTGTCCAAACTTTTGGTCTGTACTGTATATTTACAAGCTTACCAAGAAACAGGATTTTAATTTACAACACAGGGACCGCTCGCCATGGCTGGGCGATAATAGTTGCTGGGTACCTGAAAATGACAATAGTGGTGTTTAAAACCCTTCATTAAATACTGCTGCAGAATTCAACAAACATTTTATATAGTGCATTTGTTTTCACGTCAACTTTGGCTTTTTGCTGTTGTTCCTGCTGTGCAGTGGTGTTGTTTTTCCCAACAAAATGAAAGTGCAAAAACATGTCAGCATCAGGTGATGGTGGCAAATGAAGTTTTAAATCTCTGGAAGCTGAACCCGTTACGGGCTGCTGGCTGTTCTTTATAAACAGCATTTAAGACTTAAAGATTTCCATCGTTTATGACCAAGGCAGAAATACATTTGAAATGACCAAATTCTATCAGTTTATTTATACAATAATAATTTTACAGAGGCGTACATGTTGAGACGGTTTTCTGCTTCTCCTCGTTGATCTGGCACTCTGCTGCTGTTGTCTGCTCCAGTTAGGAATTCAGATGTGTATTTCTGGTGGTTCCGCCCGCCTCCTGCCAGCCTTTCTGGCTGCTGCGCTGTGGTTTTGTGTACGTGGTCCTAACCCTCTGAGTCCAGATGGAGGAGACTGAACACTGTCCTCTCTAGTTTGTTGTCATGTTGCTGTTCTGCTACGGTTCTTTTTTCTTTAATATGTTTACCAGGTTCATATGGTGAATAATGTTGCTGTGTCATTATACATCAGAATAAATGGTAAATTAGAATCACAGTTTAAAATTATTGAGTTGTTCATGTTTGAAATCATCAGACATCTTACAGACTACTCACAAAAATGATTTTGGGATGTTTGGATTTCAGGTGAAATGTCAGGATGAAGCTAAAATGCACTATAACCTTTACAGGTCAACTTAATGTGACCTTTTCTAAACGTTTGAATGCAGATGTTCAATGTTTCAGTACTATTTGCACATCTTGCTGTTCTCTAACAAGGAGCTTAATGACAACAGGTGTTTGATGCATGAATCAACCAATTTATTTCCTGGTTCTATCAGAACTGGTATTTAAACAATCCTCCTCATCATCACATTCTGACATCATGAGACCAAGATGACACCTAACAAGTGATCAACAGTACCTCATCATTGCGAGGCTTCAAACAGGATGTTCTCAGATGGAAGAGACCACTGAGTTTAGAGTTTAGACCACTGAGAGTCATCAGCAGGTTGCAACAGAGACTGGAAGAGTTTCACACTGAGCAGAACAACAATGTTGAAGACGTCAAGGAGAGCTCTATGCATCAGCCTCTGTTGTCACCAGACCAGCCATGGCGGTGGTGGCGTCACAGTGAGAGCAGGTTGTCTAGTCAATACAGAACTGCCCTACACTTGGTGAACGGTACAATGATTAGCCCGTACTACCTGAATAACATCATTAATCCAGTCATATTGTCCCTGCATGAACAACACAGGCCTAATATCATCTTCATGGACGACAATGCTCCAGCTCATCCAGGTCGCATCATTGGAGAACGGCTGCTGGAGACTGGAGCATTGTCGTCCATGAAGATGATATTAGGCCTGTGTTGTTCATGCAGGGACAATATGACTGGATTAATGATGTTATTTAGGTAGTACGGGCTAATCACTGTACCGTGGATACCCAGCATGCTCAGTCTGTCATTAGACATAGTTGTTCACAAATGGGTCTTGATTGGTTTAGGAGCTGAAAACATGCTGCTGTATCCTGATGATATTTCACCAACTGAAATATCTGGAAATGACATAAAATGAATGTCAGTTAAATAATCTGCATAATATTATAACATTGACATTTTATATGAAATATATTGATTACAAAGTAGGTGATCAGTATAATAAATTCTAATGGTGTTCTGATGTTTATTCAGTAGTATTTTTACATCACTTTTAAAAGCATTAATCATAACTCCAGTCATTTCCTCACATTTTGTAATTACTTATATCTGTTTACTACAGATGGGAAATATCTGTAGCAATAAACTCCACTCTGCCTTTGCAGACATATTGAATGATTTCAACATTTGAACAAGTTCTGCTCAGGAATCAGCTGGAAATGTGGCAGTATTAACCCAACAGGTCGATTTTGTCCCTCTGTGTCCAAGCATTCCTTCAAAAATCAGGGCTACAGCTGCTGTTGAGACTAACAGGAAAACATTTTGATTTCCTTGCAAATTGGACTCCTAAATTCAGTTTCCAGTGTCTGAGAAAGCGTTTGCCTCACCTCTACGTTGGTCTTTGCAGCACATTTAATTTGGCCATCTCATGTCACAGCTCTGTAATAAACATAAACCTCCAGTTCCAGACCGCTTTGCCCTTTTCACATCAGTTAAAGTCGATCAGCGGAGATCTTATGCTGAGCCGTGTGTGTCTGTTGCTGTCTGTGTGAGGGGTTCTGCCGGTGTCATGATAGTCAGGCTCTAATGAGAGAGAAGGTTTTGTTTCCCGTTCTCAGCAGGAGATTCCCCTCCTCAGTGTACGGTTTATATCAGACACTGGAGGATCGCCAGTTTGACGCTACAGACTCCTGCAGCTGCTGTCCTTGCATATCACTACGTTACGCTCATTCCACCATCCAGTATTAGCCCCAGCAGTGTACTCTGGGTACGGGTTTGTTATTGGTTGGATGTAAACGACGTGCTGATCCGCTGAGTGTCTGAAAGAGGCTAAAATAAATCAGTTTACACGTTCATCTGTCAGCAGTCAGTAATTATCTGGTTGATCTGCCGAGTAAAAAGAACATTTCAATCAGTCCTAATGCCAGACCCTTAACTATCTGTTCTTTTTCTTCTAGGAAACCGAAATTGCCTCCGAATGCAATCATGTAAGTTGCTACTCAGAAGCTTCTTGTGTTCTGTGTGTTCCTGCATGTGAGTGTGTGTTATTTGTGAAATGGAGGGACCCCTATTTTAGATTTCATCTCTCTAGTATGAAAGAGCAGCAGTTGTCAGTTTTATTTGGAAACCCGTCTGCTGGTAATGTTGTTGGTAAAGTGAAACGTTAAAAATACAAGAAACATTTGCCATAACTGATCCATGTGTGGTGTTTGCTTTCTTCTCCAGCTGCTGTGGAACTATAAGTTGAACCTGACCACCGATCCGAAGTTTGAGTCTGTAGCTGTGGAGGTCTGCAAGACCACAATCTCTGAGGTCAGATGCTAACACTTAGCCTCTTCAGCCGGACCGTTACCTTGCATTTAGTTGGAGAAAATGATAAATGGATCTACCTAAACTAACTAGCAAGGTGCTAAACCTAAATACGAGTAAACCCACAACAAGCAGCAGGAAGATTAGAGCTGGGGAGCTCACGTTATTGTAGCACTAATTGGAAGTTTTGCTTAATTTAGTTTTTTTTTCTTAAATCCAGCCAGTCTGATTCAGGGCAGCTCAAATTAGTTTGTTTATTCCCAGTTGTGGTGTTAAACTGATATTGGTGCCAGGTTAGTACAGTCACTAGCTGTGGTTCTGGCACGGATTTAACTGGTTCTACCCTGGCTCCAGCTTTAAGCTAGGCCAGAGCATGGAACAGCTTCTATCGGTAGGTGAAACATCCTCATGGAGATCAACTGACTGTTTTCACCACCTTTTAAAACTCTGACATTAGTTTTGCTTTTATTCTGGCTAATTTATCACAAGGAAACTTTAACAGCCAGAGCTTAAACATGAACAAAAGTCAGATTAGCCTTGAAACACGAGGTCACGGATTTCTCCTCCCGTTGTTTGACATCATCCATCAGAGTTTTAAGTAGGTCACTGCGCCACATGGAGCTGCACTCACACCTGCTGCTTTTCACCAAATCAGTAAACACTGTTTAAATGTTTCTTTACCACTTTTAGCCTTTTAATCAAACCAGATATCTTTAAGAAATCCTGCCTCTGATGCTGTGTGTAAGACCCGTTCTCCAGTGCTGCTGCTGCTGATCAGAGATCAGCTGGCTGGGATTGTAAAGTGCTTGTTGTTTAAAACAGTGTTAATAAATCATATTAGTGACTGCTCACTGTGATCCTCCACAAAACTGCAACATAAAACAGAGTTCAGGGTGAAACACTGATTGGATGAGATGTTTGTGATGTAATGACGGGTCCCTGAGCATGCTTCCTGGCAGTTCTTATCTAGAACCAGGTCAGTTTCAGGGCTGGAATGAACTGTGGCAAATAGATTCCATTAATTTATGAAGTCAGTCAGTCATTTTCTACCACTTATTCCAGAGTGGGTCGCGGGGGAGCTGGTGCCTATCTCCAGCAGTCTATGGGCGGGAGGCGGGCTACACCCTGGACAGGTCGCCAGTCCATCGCAGGGCAACACACAAACAACCACGCACACACTCATTCATACACCTAAGGGCAATTTAGAGTGACCAATTAACCTAACAGGCATGTCTTTGGACTGTGGGAGGAAGCCGGAGTACCCGGTGAGAACCCACGCATGCAAGGGGAGAACATGCAAAGAGCCTCCGGCTGGGAATCGAACCCAGGACCTACTTGCTGCAAGGCAACAGTGCTACCAACTGCTCCACCGTGCAGCCCAATTAATGAAGTATTGAAAGAAATTAAATAAATGCAAGAAAGAGGCTAAAATTTTCAGTTGCATAAGTCAGAGTTGGCACTAATAGCATATAATGTCCTGCTTATACGTGGAACCCTTGTAGAAAGAACTCTGATGCTTTTAGTTCCTTCACACAGTAAGGCTTCTCTACTCTCAGATTAAAGAATGTGCTGCAGAGGAGCTGGGAAAGGGCTTCTTGGTCTCCTGTCTGGTGGATAACCGTGGCAACATCACCGACTACCAGTGCAACCAGTACATCACCAAGATGGCCAGCATCATCTACAGTGACTACAGACTGATCTGCGGCTTCATGGACAGATGTCGAGAAGACATCAACACTCTGCGCTGTGGCAGCATCAGCATGGGAGAGAAGGTGAGCTGCGCTTTAGCATTGACAGGTCGAGTAACAACATGGAGTTTTGCACACCTGGAGTCGGTGGGTTTGCTCATTTTTCTGTGAATCATTGTTGCCCTTGATGGACATGGTTCACTTAATCTCTGAAAAGCACAAGTATGTCTCTTTACTTTGTGTTATTGAACTTAAAAAAACTTTTTACTTATTTTTACTTTATTTAACAATTGTTTTTACTAAGAGAGATGAATCTAAGGTTATTGGGGAATGGATGATTTCTCAGCAAAGCCACCCTCTGACCTCATGTCCTAAATCAACACTGTTTCATTAAACCTTCAACCACTGTTATGTTTGCTTCAGAGCAGCGGTGTCAAATATATGGGCTGTGAAACAAAACCGGCCCGCCACGGGGTCCACTCTGCCCCGCACGTAGTTTGTCTGCTGTGATGCGTTTGGGCGGTGCTCCGGGATGTTGGGGTGAGCCAAAAAGCAAAAGTCTCGATCAGGTTCTGTGAAGCTACAGCTGTTAGTGTTACAAAGTCAGGGAGGAATGTTGGAAAGCTCAGGTCGTTCCCAGCTGCTTCGCTGGAAGACTAAAACCCAGTCAGCAATGGTGAAGATGCCATGAAATAGTTAAATGATTATTTGCTGAAGGTTTTCATCCTGTCAGAATGTCATCCCAGCTGATGTCGAGCCACAACACAGAGGAGAAACATCCCATGAATGTCAGATTTCCTGTAATCAGAGAGTGATGCTATCGGACAGCTCCCATTATCTCAGTTCTAACAACCCTAATGCCTCGCTGTCTATTATCATGTCAACATTTCCCTCATTGTTATCCACCTAGCAGTTAGTTGCAGCTAAAGCTGTCCAATCAGTCTACATGTCTTTCTGTTCCCCAATAACTCAGGCTTTGGAGTTGATTTTATAACTGTTTGTTTTACAAGCCTGATATTTGGGGCTTATCAGCTAAAAATGCATGAAGGTATCCAGATTTACTTCTGATGTTTTCATCCATGTAGTGCTGCTCAGAATGATGTTAGACCTATAGACCTCCTGTTTACAGAAAGTAATGTCATTTAAGCTTGTCTTACCAGCTCGGAGTGATCAACAGAACAAATCGGGTTTTAACTAGGACCGTTTTGTTGTAAATGCAGAGAAACCTGCAGTGATGGGACGAAAGGCTGCTGAGAACAGGCATTTACAGTGTTGGGGGTCTTTTCCTTTAGATGTGGGCTGGACAGTTAACTTGATCAAGCTGTGCTGGTTTAAACCTTCTGATGTTTGACCTGCTCAAAGTGTCTGTCTTTGTGCAGGACATCCATTCACAGGGGGAAGTGATAGCCTGTCTGGAGAAAGGTTTGGTCCGCGAGGCTGAGGAGCAACCAGGTGCACACCACATCAAGGACGACTGTAAGAAGGCCATCATGAGAGTGGCAGAACTCTCTTCTGATGATTTCCACCTGGACCGCTACCTGTACTTGGCCTGCAGAGATGACCGTGAACGGTTCTGTGAAAATGTGAGGATGCTTACAGTCAATGTCCACAACTCATTTCTGATTATTAGTCTGCTGCTGTAGTGACTGGACTGATTGTAATTTTAATCAGAACCTTTCTTTTTTGGAAGTACTGGTGCATCACAGTAAATTAGAACAGCATCAGATGTTCATTAATTATACAAATTCAGTTGTAAACTGTATTCCACAGTGATGTAGTTCAAGCAGTGTTTTGTCTTTGCTTTGGTTATGAACCGGGTCAAACAATCATGGAGTGTTTCAGCAGATCAACAGCTCCTGCTGAGGGATCACCATCTACTACAGGATCTATCAAACAAACTAAAGCCAACTGAGCATCTGTCGAAGGTTGAAAGGGAAAGACACCCAGCACTAGGTGGCGTTAATGGAAGTCATTCTCAGAGTATTTCTGCTGCACTCCCCCATAAAATAAAAGCCTTGCATTTCTTTTAAAGCACTGCACTTAGAGTTTAACCCACAAGGAAAATGTTATTTAGATAGTGTTGACTGTATTGTTTTAATGCTCATGTTGAGAGCTCGAACCATTTTTATTTTCATGTGAGGCTGTTAATGTTACATTTCTTCTTTATTACAGACTCTGTTTGGATCAGACTGCAAAACAAAAACATCACATTTAGGATAAATAACTTGATTCTGATTGGAAAATATTTTATTCACAATTGCCAACTTCCTAAATTGAGCCCCAACTAAACCAGTTTATTTCATTAATTGCTTCTTTTTTTACTGTATTTTAGTCTTGAATTATGCAAAGGCCTCTTTTCTTTATTCTTTTATTACTTTGTGATTGTGATTAGCTTGTTGATAGCTTCCATCAAGCCCACTGTTGTTCTGTGGTTCTTTGTAATGCTCTAGATATTATTGGAGATGATGTAAAAAAAAAAAACAACCTCCTAACAGCTGATGTTGTTTCCCAGCTGGTTTGTTTTCATTGCTGTTGGCGACACGTTTGCAGCCGAATCAATAATCTGTTTACACGACCTGACTGCATCCAGATTCAGCTCATGCTAACGGGTTTTTAATAGTACAGCCTGCAGGCGTTTCCTGGCTGGGAGTTAGGGGTGTCCCCAGTTCCACATTCACCTTTAGGTTGGTCCTTAGTTAAAATCCAGAGACACTGTGGATGATCTATTTTACATTTTTTTTAATATTATGTTTATTGGATATCTAGATTATTAATGCAGGGAAAGGTAAAAACAACAACCAGAACAGAACTCATACAGCACAGCTACAGTTATACACTGCTTAAAAAAATAAAGGGAACATTCAAATAACACATCTTAGAGCTGAATGAATGAAATATTCTCATTTAATACTTTGTTCTGTACAAAGTTGAATGTGCTGACAACAAAATCACACAAAAATCATCAATGGAAATCAAAATGTATTAACCAATGGAGGCCTGGATTTGGAGTCACACACAAAATTAAAGTGGAAAAACACTACAGGCTGATCCAACTTTGATGTAATGTCCTTAAAACAAGTCAAAATGAGGCTCAGTATTGTGTGTGGCCTCCACGTGCCTGTATGACCTCCCTACAACGCCTGGTCATGCTCCTGATGAGACGGCGGAGGGTCTCCTGAGGGATCTCCTCCCAGACCTGGACTAAAGCATCCACCAAAACCCTGGACAGTCTGTGGGCAACGTGACGTTGGTGGATGGAGCGAGACATGATGTCCCCCAGATGTGCTCAATCGTATTCAGGTCTGGGGAACGGGCGGGCCAGTCCATAGCTTCAATGTCTTCATCTTGCAGGAACTGCTGACACACTCCAGCCACAGGAGGTCTAGCATTGTCCTGCATTAGGAGGAAAACCCGGGCCAACCGCACCAGCATATGGTCTCACAAGGGGTCTGAGGATCTCATCTCGGTACCTAATGGCAGTCAGGCTACCTTGGCGAGCACATGGGGAGCTGTGGGGCCCTCCAAAGAAATGCCACCCCAACCCCTACTGACCCACATGCCAAACCGGTCATGCTGAAGGATGTTGCAGGCAGCAGATCGCTCTCCACGCTGTCTCCAGACTCTGTCACGTCTGTCACATGAGCTGAGTGTGAAACCTGCTTTTATCTGTGACGAGCACAGGGAGCCAGTGGCGAATTTGCCAATCCTGGTGTTTCTGGCAAATGCCAAGCGTCCTGCAGGGCTGGGCTGTGAGCACAACCCCAATTTTTGGGCGTCGGGCCCTCATACTATCCTCATGGAGTCGGTTTTTTAACCGTTTGTGCAGACACATGCACATTTGTGGCCTGCTGGGGGTCATTTTGCAGGGCTCTGGCAGTGCTCCCCTGTTCCTCCTTTTCAAAGGTGGAGGTAACAGTCCTGCTGCTGGGTTTTTTGCCCCTCCTATGGCCTCCTCCCCGTCTCCTGGTGTACTGGGGCCTGTCTCCTGGTAGCGCCTCCAGGCTCTGGACACTACGCTGACAGACACAGCAAACCTTCTTGCCACAGCTCGCATTGATGTGCCTCCTGGATGAGCTGCACTACCTGAGCCACTTGTTTGGGGGTTGTAGAGTCCGTTTACTACCACGAGTGTGAAAGCACCACCAACATTAAAAGTGACCAAAACATCAGCCAGAAAGCATAGGTACTGAGAAGTGGTCTGTGGTCCCCACCTGCAGAACCACTCCTTTATTGAGTGTCTTGCTAATCGCCAAAGATTTCCCCCTGTTGTCTATTCCATTTGCACAACAGCATGTGAAATTGATTGTCAATCAGAGTTGCTTCCTAAGTGGACAGTTTGATTTCACAGAAGTTTGATTTACTTGGAGTTATATTGTGTTGTTTAAGTGTTCCTTTATTTTTTTGAAACAGTGTGTATCTCGTACCGGGTATGACTGATTCAATCAAACTAAAGCAGAGGCATGTCAAGCTTCAGTTCCTTCATAGTTTTGTCCCTTTGTTTTCACAGACCCCAGCTGGAGAGGGCAGAGTTTATAAATGTCTCTTCAATCACAAGTTTGAGGAGGCCATGTCTGAGAGGGTGAGTGCTGTGTTTCTTTGTTCAGCCCTGTTCAGTTAGTGGTTCTGAAGAGGTTAGAGAAACATATTCTGGTCACTTTGTGAAACACATTCTGTTAATTTGGCTAGAATTCATGCGAAGTGGTGTCAATGTAGGTTATGATACTGATGGTGTGTGTCCGTAGTGCCGTGAGGCGCTGACTACTAGACAGAAGCTGATTGCTCAGGACTATAAAGTGAGCTACTCACTGGCCAAGGCCTGCAAGTCGGACCTGAGAAAGTACCGATGCAACGTGGACACAAACATGCCTCGGGCCAGAGAAACCCGCCTGTCCTACCTCCTGCTGTGTCTTGAGGCTGCTGTGCATAGAGGTGAACTGCTCCTTTCTGTCCCTAGCCTAGTTCCAATTAATAATGAAGGGTTTGTTCTTAATGACTTGCACAGGGGAGCTTTGGCATATAATCTGTTAGGTTACAGGACAACATAAACTGTATGAGGGAGTTTAAAATCCACATTTCTGCACAGAGTTAAAGCAACTCTAGACTGTGTTTTCTACTCCATAAAATGTGTTTCAGGACGAGTGGTGAGTGGCGAGTGTCAGGGAGAAATGATGGATTACAGGCGGATGCTGATGGAGGATTTCTCCCTGAGTCCCGAGATCGTGCTGCACTGTCGCGGTGAGATCGAGAATCATTGCTCCGGGCTGCATCGGAAAGGTCGGACGCTGCACTGCCTGATGAGGGTCGGCCGAGGGGATATGGGAGCCATTGAACCCAACTGCCAAAAAGCAGTGAGTTTCAAAAACATTTAGCCTCATTGGTTCATGAAGAAAGACAAACAAATGTGAAGTTTTACTTTTTAGCATTAGTTGCTGTTTTTGTTGTTGGCCTTTTGCTGGGTCTACCAGTCAAATAATGAAGACATAGTTCATAAAGTGTTGCTGATCTTAATGTAATCTTATCAACAGAATTGTGGTTGATAGATTCCTTTTCTGGGGATCTGTAATACTTGGATTGTGAAGATGTTGTTTTAGACTTTCAAGCTCATTGAACAGAACCGGTGCAGAAAGGTTCAGATCATAGAAGCATGAGCTGTTGGCTCCCATACCTGCCAGGCATTCAGGTTGGGTTGTAGTAACATTATCAGCAACACCAAAGCTCCCTCTGGTGGACAGCCTGGAACAAGCTGGAGCTGCATGTTCAAAACCTGAAACTCCACTCAGCAATAATAGATGTAACTACGGTGGAAATCTAGTTATTCTGTGAAACCAAGATTTTTAGTTCAGGCAGGTTGAAAAGCAACATTTCAGTCGGTCATCCAACACCATCCTAACACATCTGTTTCAGAATGCAAGGCTTACTTAGTAGACAGAATGATGAGGCATCAAATGGACGTTTATTATTACTGCAACAGGTCCCAGAGAGAAAAACGAGACGGAGGAGAAAATTGATGTGAGCCTTTTGGAAATGTTATTTTTCATAAACTTTACAGATGCTAAGAAACATACTCAACACCATTTTCATTACAGTGACACATTTTTTTGGGAGACACAAGGTTCTTTCTAATACAAAGCAGGAAATATTATCAACTACAATATGAAAATATTTTCATTGGGCAATGGCACGTATTGATAATGCCATCCTGGTGGAGTTTGACTGCCTGTTCGACCTCTGTAGGGTCCAGGGATCACCTCATGCTACCAGTAGTGACACTGACCCTGGTCAAATGTAAAACTACTGGAAAGCAGTCAAAAAAAATGAGGAGGGAAAATAATCAGTGGTCTTCACCTGCAAAACCAAATCCTGGTTTTGAGTCCAGGATTTAAACTCATTCTGTCATTATTCATAAAAATAAGCTGTGAAAGCAATTAAAAATGGCAGAAGATGCAAAAATATTTAATTCACTGTTGGAGTATCGATTATATCTACATATTGATTATTATGACAACCCTGGTAATAGAATGACCTGCCATCATCATTTCACTGATCTTACCCTTAATTCAGATCATAGTATAAATGAGGACAAGGCTGCTGATGTCGGCCTGATTGCAATAGAACAGCAGGAACCTCCAGGATAACTTCAGACAGGGATCCTAAAGCACTGGACTTCTTGCTGTTCCCACCATGATGGAGCACTGTCTGTCAGTTCTTAAGTGATAACCAAGTGGCTTAGAGAGCACGTCTCACCTTCATTCAGGATCTGGAGGAGTTCTTGGTGTCTTGTTCAGCACAGATAGTAGGATGGAGCAAGATACAGATAGACTCGCTAGAGCCTCACCTGCTGTAATGCAGGCACTGTTCAGGTCTGTGGTGGTGAAGAGAGAGCTGAACCAAAAGGCAAAGCTCCCAAGCTACAATCTTCACATGTGGTAATGAGATGTAGATCATGACCTGAGGAATGTAGACCCCAGATAAAAGCAGCTGAAAAAATGAGCTTCGTCTGTGGATTGGTTTCTGGAATCTTCCCCAGAGAAGGAGAAGCTTAGGCTACCTTCACACAGCAGGCAAATGCGGCTCATATCCGACTTTTTCTTGGCGGTCTGAACGGCCCGATTTCTTTCTTTCTTTTCTTTTTTTTTTACCTCCAAAAAATCAGAATTGTGTCACTTCCCTATGTGGGACCAAATGGGATATACGTCTGAACGGTCATGTTGGATTTCATCGGACCTTTACGTCATGGTCGTTGCTCAGACTTCTCTACAGCAGTAGCAGCCAATGCTCTACAACAGGCCATTGTTTTTAGTTGTGCTGTCTTTTTTCTTACCTTTCTTTGTCCTGGACTCCCCTCTTGGACATCTTAGCCTCCACAGACTGAGCAGAGGTAAAATGAGGAAGATCAACGGATGGATGTAAGAACTACTAATAGCTGTTGCTTGTTTTGAGCAAATCTGAAATCGGTCTCACAATCTTCTGGACCAGTCTGAACATAGTTTTAAAGCATCATGTATTTCATAGGTCAAATGTGTCACCAACTGTCAACACATACAGGATGTTAGAGTCTGATCATTCTGTCTGCAGTGTGAAGGAAAGGGTTTAGTGAATGGTGGCTCGTCTTACGGAAAAGAGCTAATACCCGGCTCTGAACCACCTAAGCCAAGCAGAACTTGCCACTATTTGTGCTTGTATATGAAGCAAGCAGCTTGTCTGAACCAAAGAGCTGCCAGCAGCACCATTGCCTAGAATGGAACACTGCTGGTGCTTGCTTTAAAGGGGTCAACTTGGATCTGTTGCTACATTTGTTGCTGCCCTGAGTTGTAGGACCAGCTTCATCGTCTGGTTGTGTTGGGTCTCGCTTCTGATGTTGTTTTTTCCCTGTGCTCAGCTCCAGGCACTGATCCAGGAAGCAGACCCAGGAGCCGACTATCGGATCGACAGGGCTCTTAATGAGGCCTGTGAATCTGTCATCCAGACAGCCTGCAAACACATCCGCAATGGAGACCCCATGTAACTACTTATTCTTCATGCTTTTCATTGTTGAAATGCATCCACTTTGGTTTTGTGCTGTGCTTAGAAACTCAATCATTTTTCATGTTAATACTTGGATTCAACCTTGGTTTTTATAAATCTTACTCTGATCTAGAACATTTTATGTACAACTGCTGAAGTGAAGCCAGAGAACCCTTTTACCCCTTTTTAAAATGGTGGTTCAGCAGTAACTGGACTGTATTGGTTCTGATTCTGCAGGATCCTGTCTTGTCTGATGGAGCATCTGTACACTGAGAAGATGGTTGAGGACTGTGAACACCGGCTGCTGGAGCTGCAGTACTTCATTGCCAGAGACTGGAAGTAAGCTGACCTGCCGCTGTAACTGATCAGTTTGTGATGGATTTACCTGGAAAACCGTCATCAGTGGCGAATTCTCAAAAACATTTCAACTGCTTTTCAAGATAAAGTTCGTTTAAAGTCGCAGTCTAATACTCACGTGGATAACGGTTGTTAAGGTTATGATCTTTATGTGCAGTCAGAAAGAGAAACAAAGTTTAAAAAGCCAAGAAATAATAATTACAATCTGAGTGTTTGATCAAAGTACAGTTGTACTGATGATGCGGTGCGGTTCCTCAGGCTGGACCCGATTCTGTATAAGAAATGTCAGGGGGATGCTGCCCGCCTCTGCCACACCCACGGCTGGAATGAAACCAGTGAGCTGATGCCAGCCGGCGCCATTTTCTCCTGCCTGTATCGCCATGCTTATCGCTCAGTGGAGCAGGGACGGAGGGTGAGTATCCTACATCATCGCTGATTTCCCATCTGATTTTACCTTGACGGGGGGGGGGGACACATAAATGACAGACGGAGCAAGCCCATGACTGTGACAGAACTTACCTAACATATACAGCACTCACACGACTCCCTCACACACCACAGTTCTAGCTCTGCTAATATGTCAGAAAATAAGAGAGAAGTTCATAAACATTAGTATAAAAATATTGATATTAATGGATTATAGTTGATGTCATTGATTAAAGTGATGAGTGGTGACAGACCTAGAGCAGACCATTCAGTCAACAAGTTGCTATAGCAACACGTTTTAAACATGTTTTCTTCTAGATTTTGATATCATTTTTCTGCTAGACTTTAAGAATGTTTTAGCTGCTTTTGCTTTTATATGAACTCTGCATTTAAACGTGAAACACCATGGACAAAAAATAATATTTCAATTTTTTTAACAGTAGGCTTTCCTCAGAGGGTTATCCCTGCCGGACAGACTGTCTACAAACCTATAGTAGTGTTTCTTTTAAATGTTATCTCAAAGCTGCTGTTGTTTCCAACCATCCCCAGCTCTCCAGGGACTGCAAGGTCGAGGTACAGAGGATTCTCCACCAGAGGGCGCTAGACGTGAAGCTAGATCCTGAGCTGCAGAGACGCTGTATGGCTGACCTGGGGAAGTGGTGCAGTGAGAAAACTGAGGCCGGCCAGGAGTTGGAGTGTCTGCAGGATCATCTGGAGGATTTGGTGTCGGACTGCAGAGATGTGGTGGGAAACCTGACGGAGCTTGAATCAGAGGTTTGTGTGGCTGTCTGGAAAATATGATATGTCTGTGGGGAAAACTATGCAGGCTTTGTCTTTCAGCACAGCAGCTTTAACAATGCTTAAAGCTATTGGAGCCTTCAAGCTGTCACTGTCAACATGTTGGGTTGCAGGAAGTGGTGGACTTGCTGCAGTCCCCATGCTGAACAGCAAGATTATCTGACTAAACATTGTTTCATCCTCAGGATATTCAGATCGAGGCCCTATTAATGCGAGCCTGTGAACCTGTAATTCAAGCCTACTGTCATGTGAGTATCCACCTACAAATAGATCTGTGTCCTTTCAGGAAGTTTCAATGTTTAAAAAGTATCATTTAAGAAAGTTCTGAAAGAATTTAGGAGCAGAACGTTTAAGCAGCCGTGGTTTTCTTATATTGCCTAATCTTTCATTAAACGTATTGTGCAGATTATAAAATGTTTGATTTCATGAAAAGTACAACTGTGGTTGAAGGAAAAGTGCAGAACATTATTTAAAGCCTAACCCTCTGTTTGTGTTTGGTCCTGTTTCCTTTCCATGTATCAGGAGGTAGCTGACAATCAGATCGACTCTGGTGACCTAATGGAGTGTTTGGTTCAGAACAAACATCAGAAGGAGATGAATGAGAAGTGTGCAGTGGGAGTCACACACTTCCAGCTGGTGAGCAGAGTGCTAAACCTGTATTGTGCTGATGTAGCTCAGCTTTTAAATGCTTCTCTGAAAACTGAAGGCTGTCTTTCCTGGTCCTTCCTTTAGATCATGTGAAGTTAGTTGGGATTTTAACAACACAGTCTAGGCTGGGGTGAAATAGTCTTGCCATATTAAAGTGCTCACATCCTTTCTCATCAGAGTGAAGTCTGCCTTATGAGAAGCTGTTCAGTTACTGTCAGCATGTAGCTTCATCATATTTTAGGCCCTGGATGTAAAGCTTGACTCATCTGATCATTCTCCTTTTCAGTCTCATATCATGAAGTAGTTCTGGAGTCATTGCCCTGTTGTGTTGTCCTAAAAGCATTCAGTTACTGAACAGTTGAAGAGGCCCCCACCACCTTAAAATCAGTTGTTTGGCTGCAGTGTTTGTAGTTGGTGGGAATAAGAAGCAATGACAGAGTATCATGCAGAGAATCTGAAAGCTCCGTGGGAACTCTGCAACTCACCAACTGTGAGCTGCTAATGATGCTAAAGTTGTCTTCTTAAAACTAAACTAAGGGCTGTTTCAGTTGTTAACAGGGATAGACTATTTAATCACCTCTAGTTTAATATCTAAAACACCATTTAAACAACTAGATAATTCTACACTCAAAGAAGGTGCTTGGAATGACAATTTCAGGATTCGGGGAACTTTATTACATTTGTTAAAAGACAAGGCGGGACCATCTTCGGTTAGGGAGGAAGGATCTGTGATCAGTCTCCTTTGTGTAGCTAGGATGCAGCAGTCTGTCACTGACGGAGTAGTGCACCGTAGAATTAGATCAACATCAAAACAGCAAGATATGGACTGATCAAACCTGAACTGAAGTATTTCACAATGATTCAAAGTTCTGTAAAACAGTTTGTGGTTCTTTATTATATTAGTGGAAAAAAATGGATCGTTTTCTGAAATATTGCTTAAACTCCTGCCTCGTTCTCCTGAACCTCATGGTATATCTCCTTATTTGTAAGCTACGTCCAACGTTACACCCCTGTTGTCTACCAAATCTGTTAGAGCGATATGTGGCCTGCAAGGACCATGTAGGATCTCCTGAATCTCCAGGTAATAGTCCTTTATTTTGTGACTGTCTGCAGATTCAGATCAAAGACTTCCGTTTCTCCTACAAGTTCAAGACCGCCTGCAAAGAGGATGTCCTCAAGCTCTGCCCCAACATTAAGAAGAAGTAAGCTACACTGATTCAGCTCTCTGTTCTTCATGTCAGCTGCAGATGGTCATGTTAGATGTTTAATCCAGTTCGAGATAAACAGCTAAGGAGGAAGGACAGACTTCTTCGGTCATCTCAAATGACTTTTTATACCTGATGTGTTTTATGAGATCGTGGCAGATCAGTTCCTATGAGGCCCCCTGAGACTAAGTATTCAGAAGCATTATATCATGGTTGTTCCAATCAACTGCCCCAACACAGATTTACATGATGCTGTGATGTGCTGAAAGGTCTGGTCAAGGCAGAAAGGAGAAAAGTGATTGGTCAAACCATGGAGGTCACATGAATTCTAATCAACCAAGCCAGGAAACGGTGTTTGTCATATTTACATATCCGATAGTTAAATATGCTTTTATGAGCAGATACTTGTAAAGAGTTCTTTATTTAGCGAGCATTCTGAGGGAAACAAACTGTTCCTGGGTTTAGTTTCCATATTTTGCTCCAGAACGTTGCAGAGTGACATTTCAGGATCTTTAACAGTAACTGCTGCTCTGAGAGTGCTGACTGGACCATTGAGAGTGAACAAGAGTGAATGTTGTCATCATTAAGGCCATATTGGCTCGTTTTTGAAGGTGTTTCTTGGATAGATCTGAAGAGCTGCAGCTGCCAGGAAGTCTTATTGCTTTCATGACCTAGAAGTTGTTGCTAAAAAAAGAATTAAAATGCGACCCTATAAGCATTGATCTTCCTGTCGTTTAGGGTGGATGTGGTCATCTGCCTCAGCACCACGGTGAGAAATGACACCCTACATGACGCCAAGGAGCAGCGAGTATCCGTCAAATGTCGTAAACAGCTCCGGGTGGAGGAGGTGGAGATGGTACGCTCGCTGACACACTGTTGTTTGGACACAATGCATCCCAAAACTTGACTTGCTGAGCTGTGTTAAGAAGCTGAAGCCTTTTGGTTTAACAGAATGTGTGTGAACTAAATCAGCCTTAGCCTGAGCAGAACTTCAGTGCGGGATTGTCTTGCTGTACGTTCGATATGCTGTGGTGGACATATGGGTTTCATTCCTCTGGGTTTTTCTGTCACTCCATCATGAATGTCTGCAGTCAGAGGACATCCGTCTGGAGCCGGAGCTGTATGACTCATGTAAGCAAGACATCAACCGGCTGTGTCAGAACGTGGCCTTTGGTAACGCACAGGTCAGCAGCCACACACACACACAAACATCACACTAATTTTCATCACAAAGAAGACATGAAAGTGTAATGCTGACTAGACTGCTGGTTATATGAGGTGTTGTGATGGAGTCAGCTCATATGAAAAGATAATACATGATGCAGGGTTTACAAAGAGAAGACAGCCGTGCTCTTTAATCCCCTGAACACTGAGCAGCTGAAGTTTGACCTAAAGTCTCTGCATCCATCTGTAGGTTGTTGAGTGTCTGAAGGAGAACAAACGCCAGCTGACTCAGCGCTGTCACCAAAGGATCTTCAAGCTGCAGGAGGTGGAGATGGTGGATCCGGAACTGGACTATCAGCTGATGAAAGTCTGCAAGCACATGATCCGGGTAGGCCATAAAGCCAGCACCACTTCTAAGGATTATTCGATGCATTATAACCAGATAACCATAATAAATGGTTTACATGCTGTTTACCCTTGTTGAGTGTTGCTGTTCAGAAATGAATCAGTGGACCAATGAGGATTGACGTCCCGATGGCAGCTCAGAGGGCAGGTCTTAGACTTTAAACCAGATCTGAATCCAATCCAACTTTATTTATAAAGCACTTTAAATTACCAAAGGGACCAAAGTGCCGTAGAGAAGACCAAAAACATTTCAAC
Organism: Crenichthys baileyi; assembly: GCA_036173005.1. Classification (NCBI taxonomy): domain Eukaryota; kingdom Metazoa; phylum Chordata; class Actinopteri; order Cyprinodontiformes; family Goodeidae; genus Crenichthys; species Crenichthys baileyi. The sequence continues at coordinate 735,111 of JAHHUM010000290.1, forward strand.
ATTACAAATGCCATAAAATACAGGAATGAAGAATAATTAAAATACATTATAAACCAGACAATAAAACACTAATAAAATAAGCAGAAGCTAATATCTTACATGATGTCAAAGGCCAACGCGAAGGAATGGATTTTAAGAAGAGATTTAAAGTCAGACAGTGACGTCTGATGTTCAATGGTAGCTCATTCCACATTTTAGGACCTGCCACAGCAAACCCCCCCCCCCCCAAGCTTCGGTTTTGTGATCTGAAGAGTGTTTGAACACATCAGACCTTCCTGTTGGGTAGAGATGCTGCTGCTCTTACAGTCATGTAAAACAACCCAGGAAAATCTCACTTTTTAATTCACTGAAGCTGCTTTGGGATATGGAGACGGTACTCGATGGGCATATCCTGTCATCTGCCAGACTCTTTGTGCCATGATCCTTTATTCCAAGTAGTCTCCAATAAAATCAGTTTTTGGGGCACGGGGGTAAAACGTGAGACCCATATTCAGAGGCTTCAGTCATCGACGCAGCCAGCGTGTGTTTGACTCCCGGGCCAGGCGACCTTTGATGCATGTCTTCCCTCTTTCTCCAGCCCTTTCCTGTCAGCTTACTGTCGCAAAAATGAGAAAAAGGCCAGCAGTGCTGTAAAAAATGTTTTTCTGTCACAATGAAACTGTAAGCAAGCTGACCCACTGAGACATTGAAAAATTATTTGTAGAAAGAAATTTTAAGAGAAATGTTGGAGCATAACACATAAGAACTGATTGGCATTATTTAGCGACCTTCTTATTCCCAGCTGGATTTGTGTCTTTGTGTCCCACCTTTACATAGCAACTGTGTTTCTGTTTGTTTTTTGCGTAGCGGTTCTGTACAGAGTCGGAGGGGAAGAACGTTCTTCAGTGTCTGAAGCAGAACAAGAACAGTGAGCTGATGGATCCTAAATGCAAACAGATGATCACCAAGAGGCAGATTACCCAGAACACAGGTGTGTACACACACACACACACACACACACACTGACCCGCGGGTCGTTCTGCCTGTCGCCTCTGCCACTGAGCCTAGCTTATGTCGGCTAGAACAGATGGAATCCTAACAGTTCTGTATGTGTGTGTTCAGACTACAGGTTGAACCCGGTTCTGAGGAAGGCCTGTAAAGCTGACATCCCTAAATTCTGTCAGTCCGTTCTCAACAAGGCGACAGCTGACACGGAGCTGGAGGGTCAGGTCATCTCCTGCCTCAAGCTCAAATATGCAGACCAGGTCAGAGTCCTGAGGTGGAGGGTTGGTTCCCAACACGTATAATTATTAGCACCTCAGTTTCAGGTGGAGCACACATTATCTGACTGTTTGTTGTCTGGCCAGATGTGGAAAATATTAATACATTAATACAATATTAATACATCTGGGGAAATAAATCAGTCACTTTCACCTGTAGAGGACAGCAAAGCTTTAAAGATTCCTCCTTTCTTTGCATTGTGTTTTGCAGCGTTTGTCTCCTGACTGTGAAGACCAGATTCGGGTAATCTTGCAAGAGTCTGCTCTGGACTACAGACTGGACCCTCAGCTGCAGATTCACTGCACACAAGAGGTTCACAGCTTTAATGTTCGAACACGCATTACACCCCCTGGTTCCAACAGAACACTTTCTAATACTCTGTTTGCTGGCTGCTGTACATGTGGGATTAGAACAGATAGAAGTATATAAACTGTGAAAATCTGGAGTCGCCTTGAGTCAGTTGACACAGAGTACACTAGCCAGCTGACCAGCAAGGGGAGACGGTGGTCTTTAAATATTTGGTAAATGAGGGTAAATCGGTTTGTTCAACAGTCACCTGATTCCACGGAAGAACTCAAAAACACAGAAAACAAACTTGGCAAATCTTTCTGAATGGAGAAAGGTTGAATGTGCTGTGTACACTGATCCTGGGAGAGTGATGCATCCTGAGAAGGCCTGGTTGTTTTCATGATTGTTTTGGTAGTCGCATACTCAATGGTTTTTTCAGTTAGTCGACTGGTACTTGAATCCATACCTACCTTCTGTTGGTGCACCTTCTAGTCTCTGAACTAGGGCTGAAACAATCAGATTAATCGTGACTAATTGATTATTGAAATAATCGTCAATTAATTTAGTAACTGAATAATTAACTGGAGTATACAGACTCTAAGACATGCCATTTGCTAAAAGAATAACCCACTTAGAGCAGTAATCAGGCCAAAATTGTACAAGAAATATCCACATTTTGCATTGAAGATGAAAAACCTTCTTTGTCTGTAAGATGCTCTATCTAGAACTCTTCAAGTGGTGAAGGTTTAGCTTCACCCGGTTCACATTCTGTAAAAATGTCCTATGATGCACCTTTTGATATCTGATTATTAATCAATTAATTGAAAAAATAGTCAACAGATAAATCAGTTAGCAAAAAAATCATTACTTGCAGCCATACTCTTTCAGCTGAGAGTAAAACATTTTGCTCTTCAGAGTCCTGTGCAGGTCAGATCTGTGGGATTCACCTTTTCAACCAGAAGAAGGTTCCAGTGTTGTGGAAGACCTCCCGTCTTGTTCCGGTACCAAAGAAAACTCACCCATCAGCCCTCAATGGCTATAGACCTGTTGCCCTGACATCCCACATCATGAAGGTCCTAGAGAGACTCCCGGTGGTCCACCTGAGTAAGCAAACAATAAACTATCAGGACCCTCTTTAGTTTGCTTATCGCTGTGGAGTTGGAGTTGAAGATGTCATCATACAAACCCACTGTCATCTGGACAAAGCCAGCAGCACTTTGAGGATCATGTTCTTTGATTTCTCCAGAACTTTTAACACAATCCAACCTGATTTGCTTTGTCAGAAACTCCAGAAGACTCAGATGGATCAAAGACTACCTGACAAACAGTGGACCGCTTTGTGGGGACCACAGCTGTAGCTTCCACATAAATAAATACATGGTCATACCAAATTCAAATAATGACTTGCGAAACAGAAATTCAGAAACACTTTAATTTCTTCTTTTGTCAACTTTCAACTGTTTTAGAGGAAAAAAAGGATTTCAGTGCTTTTAGAATATAGCCTTAGACTGAGTCAAGTAGGGAAGCCTCAGAAACAGTTGAGTTAAGCGGTTTTATACTTTATACTGAACCAACAGAACGGTAGACTGCACACATGATAAACTGTTTTTAAAGAGTTCATATTCAGGCCACGTTTCACCAGTTTAAGAGTTATTTAACTATAGGGAACCAAAGGTAGTCCAGAGTCATTAGAAACAGTGAAATAAACATTAATAAAGAGAGCACCACTGTTTTTATTCAACTATACTGTTGCTGCTAACAGCAACTCTTCTCCTTTTCTTCTGTTTACAAGCATTAACATTTGTGATACTGAAACCAGGCCACCGTTATGTGATACCCTAGCTGTTCTCAGGATGACCCACCGGTGCTGTTCTGGTGACAGTTACTGTTTCATAGACTTTTACGCCGGTGGTTCTTTTAGCAAGTGGCACATTTTAGAGTGTGTATACTCCAGTGAATTATTAAATTATTAGATCATTAAATAGTAGTTGATGATTATTTCAGTTGACTAGTCACGTTTAATTGTTTCAGCTCTACTGATGTGTAACTTGCACTTCCTTTTGCTAAGCTGTGTGTTGAGAAGGATGTTGGCGACATCTGTCCAGAAACACACTGCTGTCAGGATCCCTCATCCATCAGAGAACCATATAAAGACGACACATAAGGTCCATGAACTCGTATACTGTACACCTTCACCCTTCATGTCTAGCTGGCATCAGCTGCTGAAAGGACCACTCGTTTTCTTAAATAGTGTTTCTGCTGGGAAATGATGCGTCACCACAGAGAGGTACATGATGCAGACCTGCTGTAGGTTAAATACAAGTGTATAAATAATTGTGTGTGTGTGTGTGTGTGTAGATTTCGAGTTTGTGTCCTGAGGAGGCAGCAGCTCAGGAGCAGACAGGACAGGTGGAGGAGTGTCTGAAAATCAACCTTCTGAAGATCAAACAGGAAGCATGTAAGAAGGTAAATGATGTCACTGTGGGAAAGCCAAGCTTTCATTTCTGAGGATCATTATCGAGCACTGTGTGCTGAGAGACATTTTACTATTCCTGAACAATTTTCCTACAAAATCACAATTCCATTCTTAACCATGTGCTGCTGCTCCTCCCTGCAGGAGGTGCTGAACATGCTGAAGGAGAGCAAGGCGGATATCTTTGTTGATCCTGTGCTTCACACAGCCTGCGCTCTGGACATCAAACATCACTGTGCTGCCATCCCACCTGGCAGGGGACGCCGTGAGTTCTTAAACACACACACACACACACTAAAAATAGCCAACTGAAATCTCACTTATTACAAACTATGAAGCATTGAGGCTTTGATTTGACTCTACTTCAGAAAAAAAACAGAAGAAACAAAGTAAGAAAAATCAGCTGAGTTGTAAAATATGTTTGGGTTTTTTTGTCTTTATAACAGTAACTGTTACTGCATCTACTGGTTTGTTAGTTGATTCAAACTATTTCAAAAACAGGACGAAGCCCTGTCATAAATGTTGTTGCTGCTCTTCCTCAGAGATGTCATGCCTGATGGAGGCACTGCAGGACAAACGTGTTCGTCTGCAACCAGAGTGCAAGAAGAGACTTCAGGATCGCATCGACATGTGGAGCTACGCTGCCAAGGTACGCCCTCAGCTTGTATGTGCTGTCAGAGAAGCCCTGGGACCAGAGTGGAAACGACGCTGAACCTTTCACACCAGGCAGTGAACACAAACAAGCACTGAGCTGTTTGCTCAGACCTCAGGGCTCTACTGTTCAGCTGCTTTCACACATGCAGTGCAGCCATGCATGTTTTGGTTCTGGTACCAGTGTGGAGACCACGCTGAACCTTTCACACCAGGCAGTGAACACAAACAAGCACTGAACAGACCTCAGGGTTTTGCAGTGCAGCTGTTGTCACACATGCTCTGCAGAGCTGCTTGGATGCATAGACAGGACTGGCTCTGGATGTACAGCTATGCTACAATAAATGTGTGTATATGAAATTGAGCAAAGTATTATAGACACTGTACATTCTGTTCTAAATGGAAACAAACTCGCTCTACAGAAACTCCATACAAAAGTAATATTGGGTTATTTAAAACAGTAGCGTCTACATTTTCCTTTACAAACCCCCACATCTGCCGTATAAACTTGATGTAAATAATGTAACTATTTAGCTGTATACTGTTTCTGTGAACTGGATTACGTCTGTATTAGAAGGAATCAATGAGCTTCTGGCACCAGAGAGCATGTAGTCCAGCCCAGAACAAGTTGACTACATTTCCCAGTTCCTCTGTAGTTCTTAGTTTTGCCTCAGAAACTGCATGTTTAATGTCACCCCACATGTTTTATGTTGCATTAGGGTGTAGGGACAGAGCTGGCCAACTCCCTAACATTAAACTCACTGGTCTGGAACCAATATGCTGTGGACTTACTGGGGTGTTTCAGGCTGTTGTTCTGTTGAAAATGTATTTCTTTGGCTTAAGGCAACATGAACTTCCCAACTGTGTAGATGGATTCGAATTCATCAGATCATTTCTGGTTTATGATAAACGGGTCTGAAACAGTAGCACGATGAACAAAACCCTTTAAATGAACAACTCAATCATGCAGAATCAGCAGCATCTGCGTCGTGACTGTCGGCTCTGCTGATTTATTTATTTTTTTGATTACACTGCTACACTTGGCAAAGTGTTTTTACCAAAAACTGGGATTGATCTGGCTTTTCTGGCAGCAGCAAATGTTGAGACTGAGCCTTAATGGCTGCTGGAAACTAGGAGGACTTTTGGACAAATCTCGGGTAAAGCGGTCAGTATCTGTAGCTGTCTCATACTCCTGTCATTATGGGAACTGGCTATGCATTTCTCAGTAGCCGTGAACTTCAGCGAGATTCAGTTTTAAAGGTCAGCAAACCTACCAGTAGGTGGCAGTATTGGAAAATAGTCTCGGACAGATTATATTTCTATTCCACTCTTATAGAACGAAACAGATGCAATTTAAAATAAGTAAAGTTCAGAAGTGAAATTGTCAGATGAAAATTGTATTTGGTTTGTGTTGCAATGTTCAGAACTTGGAATATTTAGTTTTTTGAGGTTGTTTGTGGGTTCTGGAATGAACATCAGTGTTGGTTTAATAGACTAAAATGTAATGTTCAGAAAATACCTCATTTAGAAAAATGTGTGCTTTTAAATGAATCCCCAACTAAACCATTTTATTTTATAAATTAATTTAAAAACATTTTACTTTGGTGTGCAGTAACTGAAATGCTTAGTTAATTTTTAATGATGCCCTTCATGATTGACTTTATTTTAGTCTTTATATTATATCCAAATCTATAGACTACACTCAACCTGTGTGTTTTTCTCTCTCTGTCTCTGCCCCAGGTGGCTCCTGCTGAGGGCTTCTCAGACCTGGCCATGCAGGTGATGGCGTCGCCTTCCAAGAACTACATCATAACTGTGATTGGTGCAGGTGTAGCCCTGCTCCTCCTGGTCGGGATGTTCTGTGGCAGATTCACCAAACGAGTGACTCAGGAGCTGAAGGACAGGTAGACCCCGCTCACTCGTTGGGGGTCAGGAAGTGTCCACAAGAGAACTGGCCACCTCTGAGGAGTCCCTGATGCTCTCCATGAACTCCCATTTTACCCATAAATTAAAAAGACGAAACACCTGCAGCATCCAACCTGATTTGTCCTCTTCATCAGGGTTTTTTTCTTTTAATAACTGCTGGGAAATGACATTACTTCCATCCCCACAGGTGAACGTGGGTGTGGCTTCCCAAGCCCTAGGAGGCCAGTTTCTCCTCTCTCTCTTGTTTTTCTCCAGATTCTTGGTTGGATATGCGGTGCCTCCTAATGATTTCCATCTGCCTACCTGATGTAGATGCAGTATTTGTCTCCTCTCCTGCTTTTGATTTGGGTGGAGGAGTAAGGACATGAAGGAGCAGGGGGAGTTGAGGGGAAATCTCACAGAACTGACTGACAAAGGGGTGGAGAATAAAACCATTTAAAGTGTAAATGTGTAGAAAGTGGGATGGGATAAGGCTTCCGTATAGAGTGGGTTAATGACTCCAGTATTTGAATGATGATGCTGTGTGTCTTTGGCGCGTGTGTATGCTGTTCAGTCATGCCTTTCTGCCCCAGTATTCTTAGTTGTCTTTCTAACTGGGTTTTGGGGGATATTTTACTGCTTTGTCTGTTTATTATGTATAGATTTTTGTTTGCCATGGGACTGCCAGGCAGGCACCTCTTCACCGAGCCACATGGGATTAAAAGGGGAGCAAACACTCAAGTCAACACTCATGTTTTTTTCCAAACAGCCAACCTGGCATCCAGCTGCAGCCCACCCTGTCCTGCTGCTCCGAGCCACTTTCAGCATTCCTTCGCTGAGCAGAGTAGCTTCCCATCAGGCCTGCTGCCATGGTAACGCTGCAGCTTAGGATCTCAGTCAGAGGAGAAACAACTTGAAACTGGATCAATGCCAGTTGGTACCAGGTTAGCTGGTCCAGACTGGTTGATGGCATTTTAGAACAAACAGTTGAACTAAAATAAGATCAGATCATTACAAAGATGTGAACATTTTGTGAAATGATACTGGAATCTTTTCCCTTTTTTAATATCAATGAATATAAATCTATTGTTTTGTTCCAGCTTTATTTATTGTTTACTCAGTGTTTTCTGTGATTTGAGTGTTCTTTCTGGTTGCCTTTTTTTCCAGCAAGTCTTCTGGTTAGGGAGGATGGAGAGCCAAGAGGTCTGAGTTCCTTCAGGTATCGACATAATCATCCTCCTTCAGCAGCTCGGTGAAATTTCTCATGGGGGTCAGTGAATGCCCCTCATGAGAAATCAGCCATCACTGCATTTAGACACTAAAATCCAGTGATGGTGTTGGAGACGGTGGGGTTCAGAGGCAGCCGGGACGGGACAGAACAGCAGGAGAATCTAAATCATTGATGAAGTTCAAACTGAGACATGAGATATTGGCCTTCAGAGGAATGCATTCATTTGAAGCATTTACATGATGCAATCACTATTTAATATCCACATTCTGCAATGTAAATGAATCCAGATGCTTGGTGGAAGGACTCATTTTCACTGTTAAACATTTTGTAAAGCAGACATTTGAAATGGCGATTTTGTCCCGGTCCGTCTGTCGATGAAGGAAAGGATCCATGGATGTTTTATCTCAGTGGGTCTGCTGCTCAGCCTGTGGTTTGATGCCTGTAGAGCAACACGGCTGGAGTTCTGATGAAAGCTTGGGTCTGTGTGTCCCTGAGCTTTTGGGTCTCAGTTTGGGGACAATGGACGAAATAACAGCCTGCTGGATAAGGCGTATGTGTGAATGTGTGTGTGGATGTCTGTGTGTGTGTTTATGTGTGTGTGTGAGAGAGAGAGAGAAAGCAGAGCAGCTGGGTTAGTGTACATGTGTAGTGTACAGAGTGATGTTCTGTACATGTGCAGTTGACTTATACTGCTATGTTTTCATCCTTCCAGACAAAGCTTTTTGTGGTGAGTGCTTCCCTTGCTGCAAACCCAGATTTCATTTAACTGCCTTTTTTCAGTTTTTCTTGTTTTTTTTTTTAATAAAAAGTTGTGCCTAATCACCATCCAGCTGAGGGTTTCTGCCGAACTGAACATCTCTGCGGCTCCCAACCAATGACAGGGTTGGACAGAGATGGACCATATCCTAGAGTTCAAACTCTGGGCAGTTGGGTCCTCTCTGTTTTATTATCCAGAGAGGTGATGGAAAGTTGTTTTTTCTTTTTCCTTTTTTTAAGTTTCTGATGGAATATCCTGTACATATCTGTCTAAATCCATGGAGCTCCTGATTGGTTTTCACGGTTTGGCTTCTTTTGTTGCTCTGTACAGAAAACGATGGACAGTTTCTTATTAATAAAGTGTGCACGGTTTCTATTCTGCTGTCTAGTTTCGTTTCAGAACCATCATTGTAGTCAAGCCTATTCAGGTGTAGTGTTATATTACAAACATATTGACTGCCATACATGCAGTTGTATTTCTTTGTTCCACACATGCACTGATGCCCCAAATAATGTAAAGCATGAAGTGTTCTGCATGTGAGAAACGTTATCAAATCAAATGAGGAAAATGGCTGTATTCGGTAGACAAATGTTCCTTTTCTGGATAGTTGGACTCCAGATTGTATCATAATTCACTTTTATTGTGTTAAAACACACCCCTAAATACCTCAGAGGAGCAAGGCAGCATTACTTTTTAATAAAGATGTTCACACTGATCAACTAGTTTGATTACCAACACATGGTTGCTACACCAGTTTAAGCAGAAGAACCATGACTAATAAGAAATGACATATTTGAAAAAGAAAACTGTTATTGCATAATCACCACCCAACTCCTCACAACTCCGTGAAACCTTTCATTAATTTCAGATGAATTTCATGTTTTAGTTTGTACACTTGCAGAGTTGTTATGGGCGTGTGAATGATTCTCATTAAGCAGCACTACCAGCCCCTCATGGAGTCCGACAGAGGTAGTGAGAGGACAAAAGTGGGCGCTAATGCTTATAAATGGGTCGTTGCACATATTGCATCCTGCACTGTTGTAGAGAATCGTTCTGCATGTTAGTACTATGACTATACAAGCTCATTTAGAGTGAACCAGTGTTGGAAATGTCAGATGTGATTGTACAAGGGTTTCAAACTCCAGCCTGAGGTGTGTCTTATAGTACACCTGTAAAGAACAGACAGTTGACATTGCTCTGCAGAATGTGTTCACACAGTGAGGATTTAATCCATTCATTATTAGAGGATTGGATTTTAAGTCTCCATATGGCAATGCTGACCTTCACTCGTTCAAATATTTTGGAGTTCTAAGGTTCAACAGCGTTTGAGATTTCTGATGGAGCTGCGATCAGAGTGAAGTCTGAACATGCTTCCAAAAACTATATACAGATAATTTCTTTCAGTAATTCCTTTCAATTCATTGCTCAGGAAGAGATATTTCAAGGTTCTCCCACACTTTGAGAACCACAGCAACAGCCCAAAGATACTCTGTGGAGTTTAGGTCAGGCCAGTTTGCTGCAGGTTTATGTCCAGTGATACCATGGTCCTCTAACTAGTGTGGGCAGATGCCAAGTCCAGCTGGAAAATTAATTCAGTGTTTCCATAAAGCTTGTCAGCAGAAGGAAGCATGAAGTTCTCTGAAATTTCTGACTTTGGACTTGAATAAACAGAAACAACACCAGCAGATGACATGGTTCCTCAAATCATCACTGCCTGTGAAACCTTCACATCTGACCTCATATAATCTGGGTTCTCTGCATCACCACTGCTCATCCAGATTGTGTGACCTTGGTTTCCATATGAAATGCAATAGTTTTATCTGAAGTCAAGTTTATTTATATTCAGTAACAAGGCAATCAAAGCACTGTACATGAGGAAAAACATTACAATGATAAAGAAAATCAAACACAGGATAACAAATCAAATGACATTAATAATCCTTGGGGGTTTACTGGTAAGAGCTGGTTCTAATCCAATCTTTCTAATAGAGGTAACTAGCTTATTAAGTCCTCTGTGGCAAGGAAGAAAAATGATAATGGTCGCTGGTATGAGGCAGCTGTGGTCCCATCATTCAGATAACAGTCATGGGCACTCACTGAAGTCTAAGTAGAGACGCTGGGTCACTGGTAGGTCCAAACTTTTTAAATACTAATAATGTTTGGCTTTCACTGGTATGAAATAGTTGTAATCTATGAATCCTTCTAAGCAATCTAAAAATCTGTCAAGACACATTAAGGTAAAAATAGGATAAGAAGAAAGACCACATTAGCATTTAACTTCTCCAAGATTTATCTCATTTCACCTCTGAGTCCAGGAACCGCAGCCAGCCTGCGATCTTGTAGGATCACATCCAGTTTGCGATTCTGCTCCCTTAACATTTCAGGCTGAGTGTTGATAGCTCTGCAGATCTCTTCACATAAGCCAGGCAGCCTCGCAATGGCCAGAACTGCTGCCCATGTTTTCCCAGTGTCACGATATGCCAGGTAACCGCGAACTCTGAAAAGCAGAAATCCTGTTATCAGAAATCTAATTATGTACACATCTTCCACGTCCTCGACTGACATCGTCAGACACACAATTCTCTACTTCTGCCAGGAGTCCATTGTGTATCCAGAGAAGAATGTCCCATCTGGACAAGAGGGCTCTCCCTTACCCCGACTTCCCGTCGAGAAAATTTGATCAATTGCGTTGAGAGACCAGCTGACCAGATCCATAATTCACAATTCGGGAGATATGCAAAGAGAGGCTCCGAAAGAAGACAAGACATAGGGGAGGGTGCGGGAGACAGGAGAAAAGCGTCCTCCTCCACCGAGAGCAGAAACAGTGAGATAGGAGGGTGTCTGAAAGATGTCTTGGGGTCACTGAGCAACATCCCAGTCCTTTTTCTCATTAGATCGGGAAACACGTTTCCTGGACTTGACTTTAGAGGCGACTTTGGCTCACTGGGAAGAGTCTTGTAAACCTAAAGTTGTTGGTTTGATTTCAGCTTCCTCCTGTCCCATGGTGCTCAACCTCAAATTGCCAACCGCTCTGTGTATCAGTATATGAATGTGTGTGAGATTGGGTGAATGTGGCTCTAGTGTAAAGTGCTTTGAGTGGTCAGAATGACTGAAGATGCTGTTTAAGTTGAGTTTATTTACCATTCTGAGGCCTCTGGTTCAGGAGTGGAGTCAGAAGGAAGGAGACAGTTGTAATCAATGTCAATGGCTGGCTGCTTGGCAGATTCAAGTCGGCAATCTTCCCCATGGTTGTGGGTTTCTTTTAAGAATCCAACAAGGTGAAGGAGGTTGAACCTAATACGTTTCACACTTTTCAGACTTTCATTTTAAAAAGATTTTGTGTATATTAGTGCTATATTAAATGATGCTACTGTTTGATTAATAAGTAACTCAGTCTCATATATTTATATCTTATATATCTCAGTATTATAGCAGGAAATGACTGATGTCTTCCCCGACTGTGGTCACAGCAGGTTCTCCAGTTAATGATGAGGGAGCACCGCCTCTTCATCACACTCAGGAATGATGAAGATGGATAAAAGTGGGGGATGTTCATGAAAACACAACAAAGGAGTTTCAACACATTTGCACCCTTGAACAGGCTGGCTGTGAAACACAGCTTATTATAAAGAAAGCAGAACATATGTGTTGGCAACCTGTAATCAACTTTATTAAGGGTGGAGATATTTTCACACAAAACCTCAGGAAAATCCTTCAAGGTTGTTTTAATATTCAAAAGAATTTTGAAATGCGCCAAGAATTATCATTCTACTCATATAAATATAAAAATCACTCAAATCAATTCAATGAGTCCTTATTTATTCAAAAGTTTAACAATATTTATTGATAAAAAACACAGCTATAAAATAATGAGAGAAAATAACTAGTTTTCAACACAATTTCTATGTGGTGTCATTTTTAATTCTATGAGCCTGCAGCTGATTGAGCCCCAAAGGTCTATCAGCTGTGTCTCTACAGAATAACAAAACGTCCCCCAAAAGCTGGAATAAGAATTATTCACCATTTTCTGTTGGACTGTCATATAAAATCCCAAGAAAATCTCTGTAACACGATAAAATGTGAAAAGATTCAGGTCTATCTTTGCTTATATTTATCACAACTGAGCTCAGCTGAACCACATATAGATCTGCTTTGACCTCAGTGTGGTCCTGTGTGTTACATGAAGTTCTACAGACGTGATGTGTAACATGGAGCTGGGATGTCTGCTTTCATGTGTGTCCTGTCTGGTCACTGTATAGCCCTGGCTTCCTGACAGATCAGTGTAAAATTCTTCAGTCCAATAGACCAAAACATGTCCGAGTTTCCACAGCTTATCACTTCACCTCTTAGATCATCCAGGGGTTCTGAAAAGATGAGTGGCTGCCTCTCAGAGCACAGAGTAAGCAAATAAACCTGGAGATGACACAGCCACGGTACACGAGTACAACATATTTATTGCGTCCTCATCAGAATGGAAGCAGAGTAAAGCATGCATAAATGTACAGAACACAAGAAATACCCCAAGTCATAATTTTAATAAAAATGTTTCAGCATAAGGTCGAGAGATAAACCTACATTTTCTTCTTTCCTGCTGTTATAAATGTAGCCATGAACAATGCTTAATTGTTTGCCATTAAAGAACAGATGTAGTTGAAAGCTAGATGGACTCAGTGATTGGTCAAAGCTCGTTCAGTTTCACACCATCAGAGTGGTCTGTGTATATGCTGAAGTCACTACCAATAACAGTTCCTTGAACGAGACTGATCTGCAGTCATATTCAATAGATTAGAATACAAGAATCAATAGAGCTCATTTGTCAGAATAAAAATACCTTTTGAAAACAACAACCTTTAAGCAGGTATTAAACATCTGTTTCAGTAAGCCCACATTTGGTCTGACATAATATTCTAATCTTTTAAACAATTACATGTTGTGTTTTCATCAGCTGTAAGCAGAAAATCATAAACAGAAATAAAAGCTGAAAACATCAGCCTTTATAACACAGTCTGTGTAATTAAACTATATAATGTAATACGATATTTACATGTTGTTGTTCAAATTTGTTGACTTTGCAGCAATCCCTCATACCGAGCATGCATGTAGTTACAGTGGAGGGAAAACTCCAGCAGAACCAATATGTAGCTTACTGGTTTGCCATCTCAGAAACTAAATCACCACCACTAATCCTACCAAGTGAAGCTTTGGACATCATTAATCAGCAAACTGTGGCCAGACATGTCAAGCACACGTTGGTTTCGAAGAACACATTTCTTCTAAAGAACAGCTGGTTTTCTGAAACATGCGCCAGAACTTTAGCTTCAAGCGCAACTATTACTAATTAGTCGTTTGTGGCAAACACTTGTTTTATGACATGGTATGAACATTTCGTCATAATACACATTAAAGCTGTCCCCCATATTTCCTTTTTTTGCCAACCGCTCTACAGATGATGGGATTACGATTCTTAACATTTTTCATTTTAAATCACCAGCAGAAAAATATCAGCCACAACAAATCCTGGTCATCAGTTTCCCATGTCTTTTAATACGCAACACACACAATACAAAATCTGAATTGAGCTCATGGAACTTCACAGCAGCAATCTATTAGACTTCCCTTCAGAACGACGGTAGACATGTCAGCATCATGCTCTATCAAACTGTGCACAGGAGCTCCTCAGGGATGTATGATAAATCCCTTTCTCTTGTGTAAATGCAAGCATGCCCTGCTAAAGTCAGCAGAAACCAGCTCAATAAGTGTGCTGCTGATGACGAAAAATTGTAGGATTTCTCAGTTTCAATGATGAAACATGTAATTTAGCATAAGGATAGTTAATGAGCTGGCTCCGAGAGAAACATTTGCCATTAAATGCCAACATTTAATGAGATGGTTGTGGACTTCATGGAAAAGGCTGATCACAGCTTGCATGTTAGTGGCTCACAAGTGTAGAGAACCAGAAGGACAACATTTTTGGGACTCAAAATTACAGAGACTGTCCTGAAGTCTGAACTGCACACACCTAGGCAAGAAAGCCAAGCAGAGGATGCACTTACTCAAGATACTTAAGTGATGGTCCTCCTCCTCTACAATTTGTTCAAACTCATAACAGTCTAGACCAACCAGATCAGTCACTGTTTTTGGTAGAAATTGTCTCACCACATGGCAAATCATTTACTAGTAGCTGTAGTAGAACCATAGGAAACCAACAGAACCAACATTCATCATATACATCCTCCTGAGTCTGTGTAATTGAATAACAGACTGAAAGAGGTGTGTTCAAAATAAGAGCAGTTTGGAGTTTAATTACTGAAGTCACTCATTCTGTGAAGAAACAGATGTCAGTTAGGTGGCACTTATTTAAGGATGACACCAGCACATGTTGTACGTGGATTTCTCTCTGAAAACCTGACAAAAATGGGTCGTTCCTGGCATTGTCCAGAAGAAGAGCGTACTTTGACTGGAGAGCGGAAAAACTATAAACAAGTGCAGAAAATAATCTCCAGTGCTTTAAAATGGAAAACAAAACCAGAGAGAGGTGGAAGAAAATTAAAGACTATCTTGGTATGGACTGAAGAACCGCCAGAATGGCGAAGACTCAAGCCAAAGATCAGGTCCAGGGTGATCAAAGAAGGACTGAATGTGAGTACGGTGACAATTAGAAGACGCCTGTGTGGAGCTAATGTATCGACAAGAAGCCCCTGCAAAGTCCCACTGTGAAAAATAACACTTGCTGAAGAAGATACCATTTGCCAAAGAACACATCAATGGCCTAAAGAGAAATGAAGAAAAATATTGTGTACTGATGAAAGTAAGATTTTTAATTTTGGATCGAAGGGCCTTAGACCACCAAACACTGAATTAAAACCACAGTCCACTCTGAAGGCATGGTGGCTCAAGCATCATGATATGGGGATGTTTCTCCTAATATGGTGTCAGGCCTATTCATCGAATACAATGGATCATGGAGCAGTTTGCATATATCAAAGTAGTTGAAGAATTCATGCTGTCTTATCCTGAAGAGGAAATACCTTGAAATGGGTGTTTTAACAGACAATGACCCCAAACACACAGTAAACAATCAGCATCTTGGCTCTAGACCAATGGAATCAGAGGTTCTGGAGTGGCCAGCGCAATCCCTGGATCTTAATCCCATTGAAAACTTGTTGGGTGACATAAAATGCTGTTTCTAAGGTAAAACAGGGAAATGCAGAGGGATTGTAGAATGTTGTCAAATCATCCTGTGATGGAATACCTGTCCACAGGAGCCAGAAGATGGTCAACTCCATGCAGCTTAGATATGAAGCAGTTCTCAGAAACAGTGGTTATAGAACTAAATATTAGCTTAGTGATTTATTGGAATGATAAATCCTAAAGATCTTTCCGTTTATACAGTAAATATCTGAGTTTGTAAAGAAAATACAGACACTGATATTTTGTTGAAAAGCCCAATATTTATTTTTCTTCATGGTTTGATTCAGAATATAATGTGCAGGGTTCCCAATGCATGGAAATAAAAACTGTTCTAAGGATTTTAGTCGCATTTCTTAACACACTGCTATTATTTTGAAAATATCTGTACATCCTCACCACCTTTTACCAGGAGACTCTTAGGAGCTGCCTGATAAGCCGCAGCATGTCTTGGTACAATGCCAGCAGTGTGACTGACAGGAAGAATCAACAAAAAGTAGTGACTCTGGCCATATGACAGCTAGATTACCAGTAAAATAACCTGGAGTTTTGTTTTAATATATTTTCCTTAAAACATTGAACAAGAAAACTACTAATAATTGACTCCTAAAAGCCTTTATATATTTTAAAAGGCATATTCAAGAAGCTGTTTCTCCAGCACTTCACTATGTTTTAACTTCTTATATTAGTTATATAGTTACATGTACAGATAAACCATTCACAGATTAACAACACTGTAAAATCAGAGAGAGAATAAACGCACATGTTCAGGTTTATTGCAGAGACCCATTTTCCACTATGCTATTCTGTAACACCAAGAGTCACCGGTTATCCACTGGTCCTACCTAGGGACTGCTTGCTTCAGGGACATGAAGCTGTGTTCATCATAAACCTCAAAGTGTAGGTGAGGTAGCACTGTCCTATATTTGAGGGAATGCTGACAGGGATGCCCAAACAAACTTAGGATTTGTGCTGAGTACCAATATTAATACTTTAATATTTATTTATTTATACTGGCAGACTTTGTGGTGTCCGTGTTACTCAGTGTAAATAAAGCTTTTGATGGATGCAGCCTCTGGAAGCTGAATTAGCATGTTTCATAAGCTGAATGAGCTTCAACATACCAGCAGTTTAAAAGAACATGCACATTTAAAAATGTTTGGGGTTTGTTGTCAGAGGTTAGCTTATTTTATCAGTCAGCTGATATTTGTCATTTTAAATATGGTCAGTTTTTACTGCATAATTGATTGTTTTCTTAGCATGTTGTCGCTGCAATGACAGCGTGAAACATGTGAAGCTCCTCTCCTGTCTATTGAGGAGCTACAGGTAGAGCCAGAGGACAGTCATCAGCAGTCTGTGTGCTAATTGCTAAGACAGACACATAAAAAGCATTGTGAAAACAGCAATACTTGCATTATACTGTTTTGGAGCCATTTCTATTTTTAGATTTTTTATTTTTTTTGGATTTCAGAACGTATTTTGAGAGAAAACAATGGGAAAAACTTCTAGCTCCATGACTAAGCTTTTAGTTAATCAGTGACTGCAGCTTAGCTAACAGAACAGCCTCCTGGTATGAAACATGTTTTTTTGTTGTTGTTGTTGTTTTTTTTTAAAAAGAGCGTGTTGGGATTTATGTTAAACCCTTTTACTGCAGTGGTCTCCAAATCTGATCCTTGAGGGTTGATGTTCTCTGCATGTCTCAAAATGTTTCCTCACCAATACAGCTGATCCAAACAGCTGAATTACCTCCCCACCATCTCAAGAATCTTTACAAAGTTCACCTAATGGCCTATTTATTTTACTCAGGTGTGCCTAACCAGGGAACATCCTTGATCACTGGAATCAGACATCATTCTTTTTAATCACCTTAACCAGGACTACCTTGAAGCATCTACACCAACATGAAACTGGTTGGATAAAGGGCAAATCAAACAAATATTTCTGACCCTCTTCAACTTTGAGCATTACCCAAGCCAAACAATGCCTTCTCCAGAAAATAAACACTAAGGTGAAAGTTTTGGTTTAAGAGAAAAGGTTGTTTTCCCTGTATGTGCTACACAAATATGATGATCAGACAAATAAATATGTTTTAAATCCAGACGCTTGTATCAGCTGTAGAGAAGGTCCACTAAATCGAAACACTACACATTTCAGCCTGAGTCACCAGTGGAGGCAGTATCTTAGTGAGAGAAAATTACTGTTGACAGAGAGAAAGACAGTTATAATTGAACAAACACAGATGATTGGGTGTCTCAGTGATAAATATTAAATGCTGAGAGGTCAGCAGAGAAGGTAATGCTGCAGCTCCTCTATCTGCTACAGTGGTATTAAAGGGAAATGTTCAAACATGACAAATGAACACAAGATACACAATGTCATTGATAATTTAGGTCTCAGTATCACACCAAAATCCATTGGATACTGTACTATTCTGTGGATGGTTTATTCCTGGTGCACAGATAAATCCTATTGGTCCATGGACTCCTCTCACTTGCCTTCCCTGCTAGAACATGTATGGGGACACAAACAGGGTAACCTTGGTGAGGTAACGGCCTAGCAGGGTGTTGCGTTCCAGCTCACTCATTTCTACCTCTGCCTCCAGCGTGGCCGGGCCTTTAACAGGTGTCACCAGGAGAAGGGTCCCGGTCTGCCGACCTGAGCGCTGCACACTGAAATGACCACGGCCACGGCCACCAGCTAGGCCAAATCGCAGCGTATCTCCCACCACACGGGCTGCAGACACCCTGAAGAGGACGCGAGGGGCAGACATGTTTGAGACCACAGCAAGAAAGTGAAAGGAGATGGAGCTTGGTGCTTGGGTGCATTTTTTGTCCCTCAGCATACATGGAGTCCTCTCACAGAGCCTGAAGAAACATATAATCACCACATTAGTCTTGTTCCTGCCCACATTCTCAATTGAAGCCTGTTTGTTCAATGCAATTAGTTTGACTTTCCTTTTTCTTCGTTTTATGTGTGCAAAACAAAATAAAATGTAATTGCAAGAGATTTTAAGGGTACAAAAACAAGCAGGGTAGCTTCATATTCAAAAATTCAAATTCAATCCAACAGAAATGTTGTTCCAAACAATCAGTTTCATTTCATTTAGTAAAAGGTGTCAAAAGGTGAACCTTTCTGGCATAAATTCACTGGGGCAGATGATTGAGGCCGAGATATGCTAAGATTAAATATATAAAGTTTGCTTTATCCTAATGGGACTTTAACTAGAACCATGCATTGATCAAATGTGACTGAGATTGAGCTATAGGACAACAAACACTAGGTGGATTTGGTAGGAAACAAAGGATTAATATTTAGAAAGGCAACTCGTTCAACTTGGTATAGGACCCATTCTTCACGGTGGCAGATCTGTGATGCTGTGTTTTCTTTTAAAGGCAGTGTGAACCATAAGTGTGCTGCACCACAAAATATTTGCTGTACCAGGGGGTTTTAAATAAGGATGGGATGGCCTCTATTACAGAGTGTAAAACTTTTTTTAGAGCATGCTGCTCTGAATTTTCAGCATGCTTAGCATGTTTTTTTTTTGCACTTTTTTAGTTTGTTTGCACTCTGTCAACAAATGTCCCACATGAACCAGATGAACCACCTATCTGGGAGTCTGGATGGCTAAATGGAATGGCACACAGGTAAAGCCCTTCCTTCTCAGGGCAGTAACTAGCAGTGGAGGAACACTACGTGGTCATACTGAGCAGGGCAGCAGCAGTAGCAGCAAAGGAAAGCCTGCAGGATGAGCTCAAAGTGAAGAATCGGGAGGAAGGGAACAGAAACAGCAACTTCCTATGACTTCCATCATTTATAAGAATGACTGATACCCTGCTTTCTAAGAGATTTCCACCATGCCCTGTGCTCCATAGGTGTGCGACTGCTGCAAGGTCTGATGTCACGAAATCCATTAAGCTTCTGGTGCTGAAGCATCTAACGGACATCACAGGCCCCCTGTTGGACCCCCTGCAGTTTGCTTGCCTGGCAAACAGGTCATGGGCCTACACTTTATCCTGTGCCACCTCAAGCACTAAAAACATATGCCAGGATCCATTTTGTAGACTTCAACTCGGCCTTCACCACCATCAACCCAGACATCTTCCATAAGAAACTCACCTAGCTCACAGTGGATCACCAGCTTGCTGAAGGACCGCAGGGGAGGCTGTGGAGCATCTTCTCCAGCACAATAACCATCAGCACTTGTACCACCCAGGGTTGTGTTCTCTCCCTACTTCTCTTCTCCCTCTACACAAATGACTGCACCTTAGCGGACCCGGCTGTGAACCTCCTAAAGTTTGCAGTCTGTCCTGTCTTCGTCCATCAGTGTGGTTTGGCTCATCCAACAAACAGGACAAGTCCAGACTGCAACGAACAATCAGGTCTCCAGAGAGAATCATCAGGGCTGACCTTCCCTCTATGCAGGACTCATATAGGTCTAGGGTCAGGAAAAGGGCAGCTAAAATCTCTGCAGACCCCACGCATCTTGGTCAATTAGACTTTTACCATCAGGTCGGGGCCACAGAGCACTAATGGCAACAATAAGTGCTCATAGTGTTCTCTCTGTTGAACACCTCACAGCCTGAGTAGTTAGCTACTCTGCTGGAAACAAATAAGCATACTGGTCCATCACAACCTGGCTTCCCTCTTCCTATATGTATTAAAACACACTTGTACAAACCGCTACTTGTCCTTATTAAGTGTTTTTACCTATTGTGGTCATTGTTTGGATTGATGTTGACATACGACGTGAGCGATGGAAACCATAGCCATATTCCTTATTTATGCACACAAACTTGCCCAATAAAGTTGATTCTGATTCTGATTCCTTTGCACCAAGCAGAGCTGGACTGCAAACATTTTAATGACTTTTAAGCTGTTTTTTTAGTGGTATAGTTCCTTTACTTTAAGCTCCATTTTAGCTTTTTACATTTTGACTTAAGGGAGTTTAAGTAGTTCTATGGTTACACCTTTTTTGTAATACACTAAGAACAAGGACAAAAAGCTACACATTACCCTTTTGACATGTATTGTTACTGAAACTAGGTCCTCAGTGGGTTTTTCATCAAGATAGTGATCCTAACCACATGACTAATCCAACACAGGAACAGTGCATCAACACATTCTGCCCTCTTCCATGGCTACCTCAGACCTAAATCCTATAGAAAACCTGTTGGCTGAACTAAAGAGAACAGAATACCAGAGAAGACCCAACAATTTGGTTTATCTATAGAGATTGTGCAAAAACCCAATGGGCAAAGATCCCTCTCTCTGTATGTAGCCCCCGTTTGGAATGTTTTAGAACGCTGTGCTATTGGCAAAAGGCTAACTGGTCATTTTTGTTAAAAATGGTTGATAACATAGGATCTATTCCCAAATAAAGGTTCGACTTTTCAAATTCTTTCAGGTAGAGATTTTATTACTGCAAAAAAAGATGGATTCCTATCAAGGCTTTTTAGATGACTTTACCAGGGAGGGAAATTATGTTTATTCCACTGCACTGTTATGTTTTGTTGCTGTTTTGCTGTTCTTTACTCATTTATCTAAATGGGTTAATCTAAGTATGTAAGATTAATTTAGGAAACACTTATGGTTTTAAAATATATATTGAAAAGCTGCATTATTAAAAATAACTGTAAAAACTTGTCAAAATATATAGGTTGAAACTAAGAGAATAAGTAAGGTGAAGTAAATGAGTCTCATCCACTTCCATCTACAGACAGCCCACACAAAACAGTACAGCTGCATGTCTGTTTATATAGAGGAGAAAAGATCAATATACTAAATATACAGAACCTGCATGAAATTCACCAGAACTACATTAACTTAACTTCTTGGATGTTTCTTGCTTTATTTTAATGGCAACTGATCCAGTTGAACTTTTGTAAGTTTAGTGCAAAATTTGCCAAAACAAATCTATTCGTAACTCACCAGATAAACCAGTGGCGAGTCTGTAGTAAAAGCACTGATTATGTGATGTCAGGGAGAATTAAACAAGTCCCGAACTAAAGCCTTATCTGAAATTGTCCTTCCTGCTAAGAGAACGATCAGAAGCTTCTGTTCAAGAGTCCCAACACAACAAGCTCATCAGTTTCTATTGGTAGACATTCTTTTCTCAGTGTAACCCTCCTTTCATTTCATGAAGACCAACTATTAAGTATATAATATGTTTTAATTATAAAAATATTCAATATAATGTCAAAACTAAGGCATCTTGTGTGCAGATAGTCATGGTTTATTGTGAAAACTAAAATGCCATTTAAACATTTTTGCAGAAAGGACAAAACTAACAAATAACAAAAGCAATAATTGTGCTGCACTGCAGCATTAGCATTCATTTATAAAACTTCAGCTTCAGATTCTGCTGAAGATAAGCAAGGAGGTAAATCAGGGTAATGGTTTAGCAGCTAGATTGTATTTGTGGATTGCTGCCTACTCTTGCATCTACACCTCTATGATGTGGTACTTTGGGCTAGTCTTGTCAGGCGGATCTATTCAGCTCAAATCCCAGAAGGATTCAGTAAACCATATTTCTGTCCTGGAATAACCCCCCACGGACCTGTTATTTTTAGACGCAGCCTCTGGTGGGTGCACCACAACACTGTCCTCACCACAGTCATGATTAGGCTTTAGGAATAAATCAAAACATTGAAAGTGGTAAACAGTGTCATAAAGATAGTTTGATGCCTTTGACCGTTCAAGTTGACTGGAGCCTGAAACTTTGCAGTTTATGTTGGGCCAAACCTCAGTCTCAGCCTAGTATGGCTTGGAGAGCAGCTAAATGATGGGTGTAGACGGGAAGTGGCTGACATGCAGGTTGGGCTCATTGTTTTCAAACCTATTGTCCCCTGAGATAAGAGGCTTGAGGTTTTCTTTGTCTCTTTCTAGTCCCTCATTTTCATTCCTTGGCTGTTTCATTTAAATCTTGTTTCTCAAGACACTTAGTTTGTTAGCTTCTCATTAGAATGCAAGTATTGCTTTGTTTATAACAGTTGTCAAAAGTTACCTTCGAAAAGTTTCCTGGGGCCCTGGTGACTTGTGTAGGAAAGAGAAACAGCTCTTAGAATTTGTAATAGATTAGCAAAAAATACTCAAAAGGTTTTTTCTAGAATTAGACTTGCAGTTAAAGTCCAAATATTCATAACTCTGGCAGATTTAAATTTAAAATTAGTTACATTCGACCAATAAGTTTTTTTTTTGTAATAGTAGGTGAGACAGGCATCTCTCAAATAAGGAATATCAATTAATAAAATATCTATTTTCATTGATAGTCTTCTTAAAAATACATGCCGAAAATTTCTTATATCTTCCCTAATAATTAATGGAAAAATCTTTAGCAGCATTACAGCAGCCCAACCCTTCTTATAATTGCTGATGAGTCTTTCCACTGGCACTTTGAGGAGTTATCTCCTGTCATGAGATCAAGGTATTTGAGGATCAGAGGTCTGTTTGCCATCACCCTAATCTTTAGCTCCATCCATACATTCTTTATAATTCCTTCAAGTCAGGACTTTGGCTGGGCTGCTCTAAAACATTAGTAGTATTTCCAGACTGAAGAAATTTGTTGGTAAAATTAAAAACTGAATTTAAAACACACTGTTCTTTGAAACACTGACTAATACATCTAAATGGATTCATTGTTACATAATTATTACCAGAGGAAGGTAATAACTAACCTCTGTGAGTAGTTTTACTGCACCACACGTGGTACTTCTACTTGAGTAATATTTTGAGGTAACGCTGCTCTTGACTACAGTTTCTGGCTATTCTACCACCCTGGTTACTCCAATGAATAAAGAAAAAGCATGTTTTAACCCAAAATGCACCAGACACAGACAGACACTTAAAGTTTATGTAACACCTCTTGTCTGTATACAAGCTTCATTGTTCTAATGTTATTTTCTATCTGCTGAACCTGCCAAGTCATTTGGAGCTCAGCTGAATATACAGTAAATATTATTTACTGTGTATTGCATTGATCTAAAATATTTGCATTACTTACTGTAAGTATTAGTTTCAAAAGCCTTATATTGTGAACCTAAATAGAATTGAAAAAGTGTGTTAAATTTGTTATTTTGTAATGATTATTAATTATTTTATTGATTCTTTATTTCATTCTTTAAAATAACAGAATCTGCACATAACTTTTATATTTTTGTCTGTCTGATTACATAATTTTGCACAAATGAAATCATTCTTATGAATACTTAGGGCTCAGAACTACTTGAGTAACCTTTTTACCAAATATTTTTTACTCTTACTTGG
The DNA here is from genome assembly GCA_036173005.1 of Crenichthys baileyi. Classification (NCBI taxonomy): domain Eukaryota; kingdom Metazoa; phylum Chordata; class Actinopteri; order Cyprinodontiformes; family Goodeidae; genus Crenichthys; species Crenichthys baileyi. The sequence continues at coordinate 759,126 of JAHHUM010000290.1, forward strand.
GATTTCTTTTGATGAATAATCTTACTTCTACTTGAGTAAAAATATATTGATGTAATGCTATTCTTTCTTGAGTACAATATTTGACTACCTTTGATTTTCAATTGAGCTGAAAACTGAAGCATGCCTGTTGATTCCTTTCTTCTTTAGTTCAAATAACGTTAACTAAGAACAGTAATGGGAGTTTCAGGGAAACGCAGGTGAATGTAAGCCATATGTGCCCTTACATGGGAGACGTCTGAATGTAAGTGGCGTTTTTCGTCTTCGGACACTCCACTGTCATACACTGGAAACCTCCAAAGGTGTTTACACACAGCTGGTCTGCTGTGCAGTTGTGTGAATGGTTTTCACACTCATCAATGTCTGAAAGTGAAAGGTCAGAGGTGAGACATAAAATCATTGATTCCCAGAGCTGACACTCAGTCTCACTGGCATGCATGTTTCAGATGTGCTCAAACACACCTAACCAAAGGCAGAGGTACCCAACTCCAATCCTGGAGAGCTGCCGTCCTGTAACTTTTAGATGCATTCCTTCTCTTACACACCCGAATCAAAGGAATGACTCGTTAGTATGCCTCTGCAGCTTTTCATTCAGGTGTGTTGGAGCAAGGATGCATGTAAAAACTGCAGTACAGTAGTTCTCGAGCACTGGAGATGGTCATGCCTGACCTAAGGGAGAAATCACCTTCTCATAATGTCAACCTTTTAATCTATTTACAGCTCATGAATGACATAAGCATGGAAACGTCTGAAACATGCAAGGCTGTGGACCACGAAGACGTTGGGTAGGAAATGCTGCTTCTCTCAACATGTTTGATGGCCTCTGAACTCTGACCTGTGCAGCTGCGACCGTCTTTGGCCAAGCTGTAGCCGGATGGACAAACACAGTGGAAGCTTCCAGGTGTGTTTAAGCACTGATGGACGCAGAGACGTCCAGGCTGTGCGAGGGGAAAAAGATGACACTCGTCGATATCTGAAACACACAGAAGGGTAGCAGGATGCATTGGGATATTACACTGACTAATTGATACTCAAGATTACATTCCATGGCTTTTTAAGAAGGAAAGTCCGTCTGAAGAGCGGCTCTACCTGTGCAGATGTTATTGTCACGGCCTGATATGGTGAAACCAACATCACAGGTACAGTGAGTTGAGCCTAGGAAATGTGTGCAGTTAGAAGGTCGGATGGAGGAAGAGGGAGTGAATGATGTTGGTGATGAATTTGGAGAAGGTGAGGATGCTGCAGGGGAGGCAGATAAGGCAGCAGAGGATGACGCATCTGAAGTGAAGGAAGCCAAGGAGGTGATGGTGCTATTAAGTCCTAAAAGGAGAAATTTAGAACAGAAAATTGACACAATACTGATCCACCCTCAGGGTTGTTCTCCAATTGTATGCGTGTGTATGACTCACGTCTGCACATGGGCTGTTGGCCACTCCATTTCAGAGACTCTAGACACACTCGAGTTCTTGGGCCTATCAGCTCATAACCGGGCTTGCATAGGAAATGGACCTCATGTCCCACGCCAAACACTCTGCCCAGTCTGCGGCCGTTAGCTGGGGGGTCAGGCTTAGGGCAGGATGCTGGAAACAAACGCCATGAGCTTTGTTACATTCACTCACAAGGTTTCACAACGTTCTGAAAGTTCTGATTATTTTCCATATAAAACTGCTTTGAAGATTCAAATGGAAATATTAAATAACTGCTATGTAGCATCAGTTTGGTATTTACAAGGACAACTATTTATGGAAAAACGTTTGGCAATATTATTTTTTTGCACAGGGGCTGCTTGCCAACAGGTGAGGCACGCTTGGGGCCCCAGGCCATAAGGGTGCCCCCGATTACTGCCGGTGTGGCTTATAAACAAGTAAGAGTGGGTTTGTCAAAATAAATCCGCTGTTCTCAAACTGAGAACAGCCTTGCATATTTTTTTTGTCCAGCATACGCACAGAACTAATGTGAATGTCGGAGGACTCTGGCTCATTTGGGGTTGACACAATAAACAAAACGAGATGGGGAAACTTGGACAGATCCAATTAAGTGCACTTGTCTTTGTTCTTTACTCAGGTTGTTCTTGCATTGAAAGGTGTGCAGTGGATAAAAGGCTCATTGTAGTGAGTACTGCTCTGATACTAACAAGTTAGTTAGCACACATGGACTGATCCATCTTTGTTGGCAAAAATATTTTTTTCTTTGCACAAAAACAACTTTAATATTACTGTTCTAAAATATAGAATTGCACATTTTATAAAATTGATTTAGTTCAGAAGAAGAAAATTCATTTTTTAAATCTTTTTCAACAAAAGTAAAATTTTTCACCCATTTTATTAAGGTTTTGTTGAGATTGTGGAGATGGTACACCCCCACCGTCCCTTGTACATTTTAGGCTGGGGCTCCAAGAGACTTTGTAATCGCCTTTGGGGTTCTGGAGCTACCTCCTCTGCCACATGTCGATGTCCCCCCGGCACAACTAATTGCCGGAGTACAACCTGTTGATGGCAAGCTTTTGTTTTTTCATCTTCTGATTTGTGGTAAAGTGGTTATCAACTGATAAAAATATACACTCTGTTTTCTTGCTTTTCTGCAGCAGGAAGCATCTCCCCTCACCATTTTTACCCATTTTAAAGATGACCATGGTGCTGTTGTGCAGGGCACTTATCTTCTTCCTCAGGGAACGTACGCCTTGCTGGTAAGATGTCTCATGTACTGCTAACATCTTCTCTACTTGCCGCAGTGAGTTCAGTAGATCGTGAGTGGATGGACACTCCTGTGGGCAGGAGGAAAAATTATAATGCTACTGCAATCATAAGCAAAAATAGCTACAGCCAAACCTTGGAAAACCATTGTCAGTCAACACAACACTGTCTATTGCAGCACCCAGAAATGTAAATGAAATATAAACTGTTACACAGTCTTATCTTAGATTGACTAATAAGTCAACATTTTAACTTTTTAGTTAACCTATTTCTGTTAACCAAACAGAACGTAAGCAGTTCTTACATAAAGGATGTAAAAGCCATGGTGTGAGACTGTGTAGATAAGAATTAGTAGCTATGGCTCGTCTGCAGATATGTGAAGGTATACCACTGATGGAAAGGTGGATATTAAAATATGTGGCTCAATAGAAGTCATATCTGTCTAACAATTTAAATGTTTTTAGTACTTTGACAGCTTCGTCCTCTGCCACAAGTCAATGTGCCCCCGGCACAACTTAATGCCAACTTGCCTACCCATCTGTGTATTGTTATGTGAATGTGTGGACATTTGTTAGTGTGGCGGGGTGAAAGTAGTTTTAGTTTAAACTGCTTTGAGTATGACTAGAAAAGCGCTTGACCACCCAGGGACCTACTCCAGGATCCTGTTTGTGGACATCAGCTCAGCCTTCAACACATCAACCCAGACATCCCAGACACCAGAATCTCACCCAACTCACAGTGCCAGCCTCCACCTGTCAGTGAATCACCAGCTTCCTGACTGATTGGCAGCAGGTGAGGCTATTGAGCATCTTCTCCTGCACAAGAACCAACAGCACCGGCACCTCCCAGGGGTGTGTACCATGCCTACACCTCTTCTGCCTGTACACAAACAGTGGCACTTCAGCAGATCCATCTGTGAAATTCCTGATGTTTGCAGATGGCCCATACTATCATTGGTCTGTTCCAGGACAAAAATGTGTCTGCATACAGACACGACGTTGATCGACTGTTCCACTGGTGTGATCAGAACCACCTTGAGCTTAACCTGCTCAAGACTGTGGAGATGACAGTGGACTTCTGGAGAACTCCACCCACACTGCCTCCCCTCATCATCCTCAACAACACTGTGTCGACTGTGGGTAACTTCCGTTTCCTATGAATCATCCTTTCTTGGGAGCTGAGCTGGTCCTCACACAAACAACAGAGATAACATAGACTGTACTTCCTTCCACATGAGCTGCTGGTCATCTTCTGCACTGTCATTATGATGGATGAACACAGAACAGACTGTGTTCGTCCATCACCATGTGGTTTGGTTCATCCAAAAAACAGGACAGGTCCAAACAGCAACAAACAATTAGATCTGCAGAGAGGATCATCCAGACTTGAGTATATTTAATGTTTATAAATTGGATTTAAATGAAAACATGGTTGTATAGTGGTGGATAAACCTTATGTTGTTGGTTAAAAATAGCTTAATTCATATTTGTATTCAAAAGACAGTTCAGTGAACACTGAAATGAGTTCTACTGCACTTGTGTCCAGAAAGTAAAGCTCAGAATTATCAAAAGAAATTATTAGAGACAGTTTTTACGTCATTTTAGGAAACCTCATCATCTGTCTTTTTGAAAATACTTTAAATGCCTGAAATTTTTTACATGCCGTTCTAATTACATCAAGACTAATAATGGGTTTATGAAACAGACTGTAGGTTTAATAGGATTGATAGACAACTTACTGAAACTAAAGTGGATTAAGTGATAAACAAAACTAAGAAGACATATGCATCAAGTACATCTTTAATCAAAAATCGTATTTCTAAAAGGTCAGATCTTAATCAGAAGTAAAATTCCGGTTATAGAAACGTATAGTATTTTTGCAGAGACAGGATAATATCAGACTTGGAGTTCTTCATCTCCAACATGATTGAGGTGTGAGGTTGTTACATAAAGGTGAGGTTTTCAGAGCTCCAGTAACACCTGGGTGTGAATTGTAGCAGACGTCATCCTGAGAGCTAAAATCCTGCTGCTATGCCATGAAGCTCTGGGTCTGATGTCTGATGTTTGCTATGCTTTCTCTCTGCTCTGATTCATTCACGTCATGTACAAATCAGTTCTTATCAATTCAAATCAATTTGACTTAGTTAAATCTAAGTCTAAGAAATTGTTCAATAATTCTTACTAAAAATTTCAGCACTCAACATGAGGGTTGAGGAAATGTGTTCATTTGGCCTCATCAGAGATGATTATAATTTCTCTAATGAGGTTAAATGAGAAATCAGTCACCTGTTTGGAAGTTTTCTTTACTCACCTGAGCAGAAACAAGCACACGCTGATGAAGACTCATCATTAGCACCATGACCAGAATGGTTTTCATCCTCAACTTAAACTCAATCATCACACTCAGAAACCAGGTCTGGATGAACTCAGCACTCTGAAGATCAGATCTGTGTGTCCAGCTCCTGCTGTGCTTCTCCCAAACTGGTGATCTGTGTTCTAGCGATTATACCATATTTCCCCTCCCTGGACACAAAACCCTCCTCCACCTCCACCCACCTCGCTGTTAGACATTTCAGAGCCTAGAAGTGAATGAAGAGGACAGAGGTGCCCACATCTGGAACATGCTTGGCTCCTGTTTTAGATACATCATTGTCCCCTCAATTAGACTCCTAAATTAGAAGGAAAAGCCAGCTTCTTGTGGTGCCTTTTAATCATCGCCAGCCAAACAAAGCAGTTACAGTTAGCTGACTATTTCAGTTTCACTTTCCAGCTCAGGAATTTGTCGGGTACTCTAACCACAGCAGCTATAAAGCTTCACTTTAATTTTCAAATCCTGAACCTGCTTCCCAGCAGTTTAGTATATTATGGTTCCCTAATGACAGGCCAGTTACTGTACATCTCTGGCAGAGGCTAGAGAAGAGAGTACTAACTAATCAGGGACCAACAGCTAAAGCTATGGGTCAGAATCTACCACATCAGACAGAACCCAACATGCTGGCTGACCAGAGAAGCATGCCCTGAAACAGTGCAGCATACATAGTAAAAGCAGCATGGCTAGAATACTGTTCAGGAACATCCGTACACCAAGTATGGACTGGTCCATCGGCCTTAGCGAACACACTGGGATAGTAAGGGATGGTAAAGACTAAACCCATTACTGCAATGATAAAGAGGAATAAATTGTTGTAGTCAAGTGTTCCACTCCTGAGGCTCCACTGTCTTAATTTCTTACATTTCAAAAAAGGAAACTGACCATCAGCTAACCATCATTAGCAAACAGATGAGTGCACATCGCGATGGATTTTTTTATAATAGCAAAAGACTTCAGGCAAGCAAATCTAAAGACTTTCCTCCTAAAAGTTAGTCAGAATGTTGTGACTGTTTAAAATGCGCTATAATTTCATTTGAATTTTGTCTTATTACATTTTTAAATGTACTTAATTTTCCTTGAGTAAGTGCAATATGCTGAATTAGTTTGCTTGAATTATTATTGTTATTATTAATATTATGTAAGGGACTCTGAAGAGGACAGGGAACATCCACTCCTCTCATTTTACAAACAGCAACAGGAATTGGAATGCCCACTACAATGTACCCTTAGAGGCTAAAAATATAAAATAGTATGTTGTGAAAATGGCTTGTAAAATTACTGCCACTCAGATGTGAAACTGTTTCAATGTTTTGTTTTATTTTTTCTTCATTTCAGGTGATGCTGCTGTTGGTGATGGAGTCATGCGATATTTTATGACAACACTAGCCAAACTCCAGTTTCAATTCAGTTCAATTCAAATTCAAATACACTTTATTAATCCCATAGGGAAATTAATTGCTGTTGTAGCTCATATTATCCAGGTTTCTTCAAAGAGTCGTTGTAGATGCTGATGGCTGTGGGCAGGAAGGATCTCCTGTAGAGGTCTGTCTTACAGCAGATCTGAAGAAGCCTCTGACTGAAGACACTCTGTTGTTGTACAACAGTCTGATGAAGAGGATGCTCAGGGTTCTCCATAATGTTCTTCATTTTTGGAATAATCCTTCTTTGCACAATGATCTCCAGAGGTTCCAGAGGAGTCTCCAGAACAGAGCCAGCCTTCTTTATCAGCTTGTGGAGCTTTTTTAAGTCCCTGGCTCTGATGCTGCTTCCCCAGCAGATGATGGTAGAAGACATCACACTCTCCACAACAGACTTATAGAAGATATGCAGCATCTTGCTGGAAACATTGAAGGTCCTAAGCTTCCTCAAGAATTACAGTCTGCTCTGTTCCTTCTTGTAGACGGCTTCACAGTTGCATCTCCATTCCAGTCTGTTGTCCAGGTGAACACCAAGGTATTTATACTCTTCGACCTCCTCCACTTCTTTTCCCATGATGGAAACATAGTTTGACCTATTGCTGTTTCTCTTAAAATCTACAATCGTCTCCTTTGTTTTTTTCACGTTCAAGATGAGATGATTGTTTCCACACCATGCCACAAAGCGGTCCACCAGCTCCCTGTACTCAGTTTCTTGACCATCTCTGATCCACCCCACAACTGCAGAATCATCTGAGTATTTCTGCAGATGACAAGAATCTGTCTTTTACTGGAAATCTGAGGTGTACAGAGTAAAGAGTAATGGTGAGAGTACAGTCCCCTGTGGTGCTCCTGTGCTGCTGACTGCCTGGTTAGACACACAACCCTTCAGTCTCATAAACTGTGGTCTGTTTGTCAGGTAGTCTTTGATCCAGGAGATTGTTGAGGCCTCCACCTGAGTCTTCTGGAGTTTCGGACAAAGCAAATCAGGTTGACTTGAGTTAAATGCACTGAAAAAATCAAAGAACATGATCCTCACAGTGCTGTTGGCTTTGTAAAGATGAGTCTCTCTAGCACCTTCATGATGTGGGATGTCAGGGCAACAGGCCTAGAGTCATTGAGGACTGATGGGTCAGTTTTCTTTGGTACCGGAACAAGACAGGAGGTCTTCCACAACACTGGAACCTTCTCCTGGGCCAGACTAAGGTTGAAGAGGTGCTGCAGAATCCCACAGAGATGCCCTGGACAGGCCTTCAGGACTCTAGGGCTGACACCATCTGGACCTGCAGCCTTATTCCGGTTCAGTCTCTCCAGTTGTCTCTTCACCTGACTTCTTGAGACACACAGGTGGAAGGGGGAGGCAAGGAGAGCATCAGCATCTTCTGATCTGGTTGAAGGCAAACATGTAGAAGCAGAATGGCTGAATGGTCCATGGCTGTGGAGGAAGATAAAACATTTGAGGTGTGACAGGAAAGCTGTGGGTCAAAGGAGGGTGGGATGTCTGTTTGGCTCTGAGCAGGAGAGGAGGATGCTGAGCTTGTTTCAGAACTGAACCTATTGAAGACTGTATTCTGTTCATTGGCTCTGTCCAGACCTCCATCGGTCTGATCATCCTTCTGCTTGAAGCCTGTGATCTTCTTCATCCTTGACCATACATCTCTGATATTGTTTTGCTGGAGCTTGCTCTCCAGCTTCTTCTTGTACACCTCCTTGCTGTGTCTTATCATGACTTTAAGTTGCTTCTGTATACTCCTCAATAATTCCCTGTCTCCCTCCATGAAGACTCTTTTTTTCTTGTTAAGCAGGTTCTTCAGGTCACTGGTGATCCAGGGTTTGTTTTTGTGGAAGCATTTTATCGTTCTGGTGGGGATGGTGTTATCCACACAGGGGTTTATATAGTCTGTTACACACTCAATCATGGCATTGATGTCCTCTCCATGTGGCTGGCACAGTGCGTCCCAGTCTGTAGCCTCAAAGCAACCTTGCAGGGCTTCTTCAACTTTTCTGTGACCATTTTCTCACAGTCCTCTTTATTACAGGTTGTTACAGGTTTGGGTTAAGTCTAGATCTACAGTGGGGAGAACAAGTATTTGATACACTGCCAATTTTGCAGGTTTTCCCACTTGCAAAACATGTAGAAGTCTTTAATTTTTTTATCATAGGCAATCTTCGACTGTGAGTGATTGAAGTAAAACAAAAATCCAGAAAATCACATTGTGTGATTTTAAAGTCATTAATTTGCATTTTATTGCATGGCATGAGTGTTTGATACATCAGAAAAACAAAACTTAATATTTGGTACAAAAACCTTTCTTTGCAATAACAGATATCAGATGTTTCCTGTAGTTCTTGACGAGTTTCGCACACACTGCAGCAGGGATTTTGGACCACTCCTCCATAGAAATCTTCTCCCGCAAATGCATCTGCCACTGAACACTTAAGTCCAAATCTAAGTGTAAACTGTATGGCAAAAGTAAGTGCTTCCTTAAAGTCGTCATAGTTTTTTATACAAGCTGGGAGCTTCAGTGTCTCAAAGCACGTTGCTGAAGTAGGAAAAATTCCCCCAGAAATCTCCACCTTGGGTTCTGAAGGAAGCACCTCCCACCCAACCCAGAATCTCAGCAGCAGAGCCAGAGTATCTGATAAAGCGGTGACAGAATGAAAAGGCAAACATGTTAGGCAAACAAATATCCAGTTTTTATTTCAGTAAAAACTTCATAGTGTAGATCTATAAACAATGATGCATTGTTCAATATGAACACGCCACACCTGTTTCAATGGATGTTTCATGGACTCATCATCACAATCCTCATCATCCATAAGTGGCCATATGACTTTGTCAAGAAGCATCTGAAAGAACAAATTTCTGTGTAAGTTTTTTTAAATGATTACAAGCTTGGTTAATAGGAAAAAAAAAACTTGCCACATCTGTTCCTATAAAAACAATTCACACGCTTGGATGGATTATGTTTTTATTGCTGTAATAAATCAATCATGGTTGATGTAAATTGGCCTTTTTTCCACAAATAAACCTCTTCAATGTCAAGTTTTATGGTCAAATTAAATGTCCACAGAGCATACAAGCACTTATTTTTCATTAAATATTTATCAAATTTAATATAACATTGACAAAGTTTTTTCATATTTCTTTGTAAAGAAAGCCAATTTACATGGACCATGATTATTTTTACAGCATTGAAAACAAAACAACCAAGAGACTGAATACTTTCAACGGCACTGTAGATGCAGATTCATAAATACACTATACTGTATGTTTAGCACAATCAAATATTAAGATGATTACTTTATGTAATGTGCAAATAACTTAAAATGATCTAGTTACCTGTGGTGTAAACATCATTTCTGACATCTTGGGAAAAAGAAGAGGGACAACATCAGGCCTCGATGTCAGGAGGGGCCACACCATTGCATCTTTCAGTCCCTTTCTCAGCCATTTTTTTGTCCCATGGTCCTTCCAATGACATGAAAAACAGATCCGAAAAATATTGAAGCCTAAAACCTCCTAAGTAAAGATTCCACCAAATTTGAACATTAAGGGGGAAATGTTAAAACATAATTGGTGTACGTGTACTGACACTTCAGTGCACCTAAAACATTTAACAGTGTGTGTAACTTTAAGAGGCAGGGCTTTTATTGGGCTGCACCGGTGGCCGCATTTTGGTACACTGTTGCGGGGGGCGCAGCAAAAAGGGCCCTGGGTTCGTTTCCTGGCCGGGGGCCCCTTTCTGCATGGAGTTCGCATGTTCTCCTGTGCATGATTGGGGGTACTCCAGCTTCCCCCCAGGGTTCTAAAAACATGACTGTTTTTTGTAAATTGGCCCCCTCTAAATTGCCCTTAGGTGTATGAATGAGTGTGGGGCAGGGTTTTGCATTTTCTCTGTTTTGGGCCCTGCGAGGGGATTGGCGCCCTTTCCCCAGGGTGTACCCTTTCCCCTCCGCCTGTAGACTGCGGGAGTTTAAGCCAAGGCCCCCTGTGACCCACTATGGTTTAAGCAGTATAGAAAAAATGAATGAATGAATGAAAGCTCTTATTCCTTTTTTTTTCCCATTGGCTGATAAAAAGGAAATTTACTAATCCTGCCTTTTTGGGGGTCTCTTTAGCCTGGAAACGTAATTACAATGGGGCAGACTCAGAACAAAACAAAAGCCCATAAACCGGCCCCAAAAGTACTGATCAAAAAAACTAAAAACTTTCCTTGTATCCCCAATAAAAAAACCCTTGGCAAATTTTAAAGCACAAAATCTCACTCTTCAGTTAAGGATGTTGCTGCCACATTTCATCACACTAGCTTTTAAAAAACAAATAAGCTGAACATGAGAAATTTGTAGGGCTTCAAATGCAATGGAAACAGCTGGACAAGAATAGATGAGAATGGCCTGCATGCTTCCAACGGTTTGTTGATCTTACGTGTTTAAAGGTCAGAAGGTGAGGGGAAATCTAGTATCTGGGATACAGAGACATGTTTGGGAATAAAGTGGGTTGTTGATTACTTTTCTACATTTTTTTTATTTTACTCTCGATTGCCCCGCTTGGGTTTTTGATGCCCTTTCCTGTCTTTATTGGCGATTTATCTTTAGTTTAATGCCTTTGAAAAATACTTTCTGTAAAATATGTTTCTTTTTTTGACAATACAAGTAAATTGTCTGGATATAAAATAGTTCACCACATTAGCAGGTACTTTTAATAATAAAGTTTGACTTTAGTAAAGACCACAGAACAGATTTGTCCAAAAAAAGCAATGTTCACTAAATAGCAGTAATTTTTCAAAAATTGAAAAAAACAAATTTATTAATTCAAAACTGATTAAGGATGATGATGACACTAATAATAATTACTTTATTTTAGATTTTTAGTGACAGGACGCAATTTTGGATTAAGAGGTCAAGGGTTGTTTAATGAATATTAAGATATCAGTCAGGTTAACAACTCCAAAATACATTCTTCCTGCATTTCAAGTTTTATAACAATTCTGTCAACCCAAAAGTAATGTTTTTCTATCTGCTATTTAAAACAACAAAAAAAGGAAGACTAACTCCTCCCTGCGACCCAAAGGGGTCCTCTCAACAAATGCCTCTGACCCCTGCTGGAACGGGGGCCCGGCCCTCACCCTCAAAAAGCGTTTGCCTTCCGTTAAAGTACCACAAAAGGAGAGATTAAAGTTTTAATCATCATATTTTTCAAACCGCTTTTTCCATAGTGGTCGCAGGGAAGCTGGGCCTATCTCCAGCATCTACGGCAGAGGGGGTGTAACCCTGGACAGGTCGGCAGTCCATCGCAGGGCCCCCCCCAAAAAACAAACAAGCACCACTCATTCACACACCAACAGGCAATTTAGGAAAACCCTTAACCTAAAAGGCAGCCTTTGGTTTTTTTAAGGTGCTGGGTACCCGGGGGAGAACCCATGATCCAGGGAGTCATAAAAACTCCATGCAAAAAACCCCCCGCCAGGGTTGAACCCAGAACCTTTTTGCTGCAAGGCAACAGTCAACCAACGCGGGGCCCCCGGGGGCGCCCCCTAAATTTTAGTTAATTACACTTAAATGCACAAGTTTAGTCAGCTAACCTTTAAAGCAGCAACCCCGGCTTCCTAGTCTAGACTGAACCCAAACGGAGTTTGGTATTTTAACAGCAGCATCCCTGAAATGAAAAATAACAAAAAAATTGAAAAAGTTTCCATCTGAGTGCAGTTTTTTACAAGCCTTTTCACAACATACTTTTTTTAATTTTTTTTAGTGTCCACATTTGGGTGGGACATTCCCTTTCCGGGTTGCTGTTTTAAAAGGGGACTCTGCCCCTCTTTAAAGAGTCCCTTTCAATCCATCTTAAATTTTCCAGGTTTCCCAAATGAAATCTCCCTTAAATTTTTGGGCAGGGGGGAAAGATGGTTTCTTTATACTCCAACCCGGGGGTTTAATTTTATATTGTTTTAAGGGTTTAAAAATTTTTGTATTGTTTTCACCCCATTTCTTTTTCCCAAATGCTTTTTCCTTCCCCAGGAACCAAAAAGGGGGGAAAGGGGAGAGGAGTGATTTTTATCGGGCAACATCTGGGGGCTGCTTTTTCCCTAGCCCCCACCCCCCTCCCCCTTTTTAAAAAAAGAAAAACCCAAAAAATGGCCAACCCAAACCCCTTTCTAAACCCCCAACCCAAAAAAAACCCCCCCCCCAGACACAAAAAAAAACCCCCAAAAAGCCTAAAATTTGCCCTGTTGAATTTTTTTGGGGTTTTGAACCCACAAATATTTAAAATAAAAGAGAGGGGGGGTGCCAAAAAATTTTTTAAAAATTTTGCACTGCTGTTGGGGAAGGCTACCTTTTTTGGGGGCAAGAAAAATAGGGGACCCCTGTGTTTTTTTCCCTGATTTTGATTTAATTAATACCTAACTTTAATTTGGGTCCTTCGAGCCGGAAAATTTTAAGAACAAAACTGTTTTTGGGTTTTTTTCTTTACAGTGACCTAGGATCCCTGGGGACCGCTGACCCCCGGGACGAAGCCCCGGGGCCGGCGGTTCCCCAGGGGGCCGGGTTCCCCGGGAAACCCCCCGGTGTTTAATTTCCCGGCATTTTGGCCGGTGGCTTTGGGGTTCTCTCGACCCGGGGAACCCCTGGGGTTCATAGTCACCTTAAGTGGGCCCCAGAGGTGAAGACTTTCCCCCTTTGTTTAACATTAAAAAAAGGTTTTATAGGTATTATTCCCCCCGGGGGGAAATAGCGAAAAATTTTTATTTAGGTTTCCTGGGCCTTTAAGGGGATCAAAACGATTGGTAGTTTCCCACCGAAGGGAACTGGATAATTTGGTTGGGTAGTTCCGCCATGGGGGGGAAAAATAAAATTTAAGTGAAAGGGAGCTCTTTAAAAAAGCTAGTCGCCCATACATATTGTAAAGGGACTTGAATATTTTCAAAAAAATTTACTTGTGGGGAGGGGTGTTGTGTGGTTTTGGGAAAGGACAAACATTTTGGGGAAAAAAATTCATAGAAAAGTTCTTCCTTGGTTCCTTTTTTTTTTTTTTGCCCAAATCGAAAAAAGACGTATTGGTGTTTCCCTTGGGAATAAAGGTGGGGGTTTTCTCAAAAAATTTTAAACCAACCGGGCTGGGGGGATTATTCGCAGTGGGAAAAGGACGTGTTAATGTCCCTTTCTTGAATCTCATGCCAGTGAACTTCTTTTCTGGGACTTTTTATAGAAATTGTAAAACTAAATTAAACTTTCTTTGGGGAAACCCCCAAAATTTAAAAAAAATTTTTTTAGAAAAGGGGGATGTAAAGGGGTTTAGGGAGAAACTATGTAAAAGGGAGTCAGGAAATGATTTTCATTAGATGGAATAAAAAACAGGGTTTTTTGGGGAAAAAACTAGATCCCTTAAGTAAAAAATTTTTTTAAAATTAAAAATGAGATTTAAAATTAGAAAATAATAAAACCCCAAAAAAAACCAAAAAAAAAGGGAACAGAGACGGGTCGAGTATAAATTCTCAGCCCAAAGGGGCGGAACAAAGAAAGGGTTAAGGGACATGCAGAGGAAAGAAAAGAAGGAAAAGGGTGAAAGGAAAGCTTACAGTTTGGGGGTCTTGGGTACGCCCGGGAATGAGGAAACATGGTGCCAACCCAGACAGGGGAGGGGCAGCCCCCTTTCCGGGTGCACGGCCTGCAGGAAAAAGGAAAAATTTTTGGGAAAAGAGAGATGGGAAGGGGGCGGGTTAGCATTTCCTAAAACTCCAAATAAGAAACAACAAAAAATTAAGCAATCCTTTTTTAAAAACAGAAGAACGGAGTTTCTTTTTGGGGGTGGGGGGGGTCCTGGTCCCTAATTTTTTGGGGGGGCTCAGGCGTGCGAACTAAAATTTTAAAGATAAGAAAAATTTACTATTAAAACCCCACCATAAAACCCAAAAGGCGGGGGTTTTAAATTTGGCTCAAAAAAAAAATTTTTCCCACCCAAATTCGGGGGAAAAAATTAGAGGAAGACACTTTTCCCCTTTTGTTAAAGGGTGCAAAATCCAAAACTTAAGGTGAGGCTAACTGCCCGCCAGCCGCCAAACTATTCTGGGCCCCCGCGGACCGGGGAAAAGACAGAATTTCTGCTCAAAAGGGGGTATCCCACCGATACAGGAGGTGTGGGGGTTTTGGGGCGCTATTGCCGAACACTGTGGGGGGAAAGCTACCATAATTTTTTTCCTAAAAAACATCTCCCCCAAACGGGCAAAAAGCCTCTGGGGATAAACTGCATTTTTGAAAGGAGAAAGTGAATTTTTTGGGACATTTCCCTTTCACAACAGGGCCGCCCCCTCCAAAGGGCAGCAGAAAAACCCAAACCCCATCATTAAGCCCCAAAACCCAAAAAATTTAAAAAACCCAAATGTGTTCCTTTCTGGGACGGGTTTTTAATTTTTGGGAAAGAAAATTGGCTCCCAAGACTATGAAACCTTTGTAAAAACCCTTGCAATTTTAATGATCTATGGAAAAGGGACATGAAAATAAAAGAAAAAATCCCCTGGACTAAGGAGGGAAAAGCGCATTCACCAAACAAAAAAAATCTGCTTAAAACAACAGTCCCCCTTAGCTCGGGCCCGGGATTATAGCCACCTTTCACACTTTGTTTTAGATGCATGTAAGGGTAATATGAAAGCTGTTTAACCCAGCCATTTGGCCCCCAAAAGACAGACCTTCACATTTTTATTCAAAAAAAACTGGACCCATTGGCACCCGGGAAATTTCCAGCTTTTTTTAAAAGGGCTTGCAAACAGTGGCGGAAAGAAGCGTGAAGCAGCCCGGGCCGGGAAATTGTGTTTTGGGCCCACACAACTCCACTGAAAGTTTCCTCTTTCCCCGTGTCACTTGTTTGCTAAAAAACCCTCACTTCCTTTTTTTTGACACATTCAAGGCATTCCCCCCCCCCCCCCCCTTTTAAAAAAACCCCCCCCCCCATTGCTACTCTCAAACCCAAATATAACTTTGCAAAGAGTGGTCCACTGAACCCTACCCATTTTAATTTTAAACGGGCAGAAGGGGGGAAACCACATTCTTGCAAAAAAAGGGTTGAGGAAGACAAAAAACCCAGGAAAGGACCCTCTTAGACCCCTCTGAAAAACTCACAAATAACTTTGGGGCCGGATCAGCATAAAAAGTAAATATGGAAAAAATAGAGTTTGGTTATGCAGAAACCACTGAAACTAAAATGATAGAATCACAGGCCCTCCCCATCCCTTTTTAGCACAGACTGCAGAGCGGGTTCTGGTGTCATCAAGCCTGTAAATTACATAAAAGGAAAAATCCAAAACCATCTAAAACAGACACCCCAATTTTTTATTCATTCTGTTCAACTTTTTTCCCCCAAAAAAATGGAAAAATAGAGGTTCAAAACATCATCGGGAACAAAATTGACCTTTTAAATCTTTTAAAAACGTTTTCCCTTTTTAGCTACCCAGCTACCACAAAGATAGCGTTTTGTAAATGTAAACCCCAATCAATCTAAATGAAACCATGGAAAAAAAGGGGAACACTTTCCCCCCCTTTGGACATTTTTGCTAAAATAGCTTCGAAGTTTCCCCCCTCGCACTGAAAATTCAAAATCTCCTATTTAAGATCCCGATGTGCTGAAAGATTCACAACAATCGCACCCCCTGCAAAGTTTAAACCCTTTGGTGAATAGAGGGGCCCATAAAAAAAGTTTACATTTACCCTTTGGAAAATAAACCAATTTTAAACCAAGGGGAATTTTTATACAGGAGGGGGCGGCCCATGGGGACACAGGGAATTTTCCCCATTTTAAAAAGGGGGGAATGATCACTTGTAAATCTACATTTCCAAAAACCCAAAAAATTTTTCCCTTGACTAGGCAAAAAATTTTTTGTAGATCATGTATTATCTGCTTGCAAACCATTTTCCACAGGGAAAACATGAAAACCCAAAAGGCCATTCCCAGCACAACTCACCCCTTTCCCAAAACATACACATTGGGATTTATAGATTTTATCAGGGTCAGGGGGGGGAAAATATTGTTTAGTGGTAAAAAGATGCTTTTTCGAAGGGGGTTGAAATTTTTCCCCGGGCAAAGCAACTGGGAGGGCACTCACATTGGCGGGTTTTATTTGACAAAAATTTTTTCCCCACTAGGGGTATCCCCCCAAATCATAAAAAAAACAAATAATGGGACTCTTTTTGTAAAAAATGAAATAGAACTGTGCTCTAAAGCAAAAAGGGTTTCATTTAAAAAAAACCTTTTTTTCTTCCCCAACCCAAAATCTGCGGGTTTGGGTTTTGAACGAACAAAGGGAAAACAAAAAAAAATAGTTTAAAGGGAAAGCGATGGAAAAACAGGGGGGCCCGGGGCCCAAATGCCTATCCCGGGTTTAAAACCAAATTGGATGAAAAAATGACTAAAAATTTCCAAACTCGCTCTTTCCTTTAAAATAGTGAAAGGGGAAAAAATTTTTCCCCTTTCCCCAGCAAAAATGGATGAAAATGGGAAAAAGGGCACACGGGAAAAACATCATTAGCTGAATGGTTTAAAAAAAATGTTACAAACAAAGGAAGTACGGGGTTGGACAATAAAACTGAAACACCGGGTTTTTAAAGCCACAATAATTTATTAGTTTTGGTGTAGGGCCTCCTTTTGCGGCCAATAAAAGCGTCAATTCGTCGTGGGAATGACTATCCAATTTCCTGCACAGGTCAGAGGGATTTTAATCCTTTCCCCTTTTGGGCGGAAGTGGCCAGGTCACTACGTGATACGGGGGGAGGAAAACTTTTCCCGACTCACTTCTCCCAAAACACCCCAAAGGGGGCCCTCAAAAATTTTTAAAATCTGGTGACTGTGCGGCCTGGGAATTTTCAACTTCGCTTTAAATTTTTCATAAACCCAACCGGGGAGCCAAAAAAAAAAAAACCCGGGTTTTGGGCGGGTGTGTATTGGGGGCATTGTCTCCTGATACCGGAACCGGCCCTTCAGGACCCCTTTGGTTTGAACCATTGGTGCACATGGTCCTAAAGGGAAGGGGGTTTTCCGGGTAGCCCCTTTGGCATGCCCGCCCCTATCTAGAAAAAGTTTTGGGCCCAAGGGAATGCCATGATATGCCCCCAAACCATCACTGATCCCCCGGGGCAATTGTTTCATTTCTGGGCAGGGAAACAGTCTGGGTGGAACGTTTCCCTTTGGGGCTTCTCCGACACCGTAACTCCCCCCCGGATGGGGTAAAACAGTAAAGGTGGACTCATCAGAGAAATACAATGTTTCCACATTGTCCACAGCCCACAAGATTTGCGCTCCTTGGACCATTGAAACTGACGCTTTGCATGGCATGAGTGTACCAAAGGTTTGGCTATAGCAGCCCGGCCGTGTATATGACCCTGTGGAGCTCCCGACGGACAGTTTCTGGTGGAAACAGGAGAGTTGAGGTGCAAACATTTAATTCTGCCGTGATTTTGGCAGCCGTGGTTTTATGGTGTTTTGGATACAGTCCGTTAGCACCCGAACATCCCTTTCAGACTAGCTTTCCTCTGGGGGGGGGGAGGCCCATAGTTAATCCTGTTGGATGTGGTTTCGTCTTCTTGGTGGTATGCTGACATTACCTTGATACTCCAAAGACGTTCTGCTTGGCCACAGATGCGCCAGCAACGTGCACCGACATTTGGTCCTCTTTGAACTCTGGTATGTCACCCATAATGTTGTGTGCATTTTCAATATTATTGAGCAAAATGTGCTCTTACCCTGCTAATTGAAACCTTCACACTCTGCTCTTAACCGGTGGCAGATGTGCAATTCAATGAAGACTGCTACCAGGCTGTCCAATTTAGTCCATGAAACCTCCCACACTTAAGAATCTTTGACAATCTCCCAGAGATGATTACTTCATCCTCAACAGTGAGAACACCCTTGGAAATAACTGTAGAACCTGATCTGTGTTTGGGACCTGGTTTGGATGCTGTGGAGCTTCCTGAGTTATCAGAATATTAGCTTTCTCTAAACCTTCAATTGTATGTTAGAACTCCCATCCCAACCAAATTTATTTAAGGAGTGTTCCTCCTGATTACCAGCCCCTTTTTAGTTTATGTTTAAAAATCCTTAGAAAAATGGATGGGTAACCCCCAAAGTTTTTAAGGTTTCTGTAAAAAAACCCTTTCCCTTAAGAAAACCTTGGGTTTGATCGAGATGACTTAAAAAATTTACAGACCGATACCCAAATTTTCCGTTTTTATCAAAAATTCTTGAAAAAAATAGTTCAAATAAAATTTGGGACCCTTTACACAGAAAATGACCTGTTTGAAGATTTTTAAAGGTCGGTTTAAAGAGTCATCTGCCTGAAACAGCTCTCCCTGAAAGTCATTTAATGAATTTTTATTGCCTCAGATAATGGACTTTGGGGTTCTGAAAACTGTTTTTTTTGGGGGGGTCTCGGTGGGGGGGGGATTTTGATAAGCCAAATCATAATATTCCCCTTAGAAAGGGGGAAAATATGCTGTGGGACGGGGGAACAGCATTAGGCGGTTTTAAAAAATTTATTTGTCTGCGGGATTCCAGTTTGTTCATGAAAAAGGAAAAATCATTTTTAAACTCCAGGGTTTAATTGGGGATTTTCCACAGGGTTCAGTCCTTGGGCCCTTTCTCTTTACTATAATTTGTTTCCCCAATAGGAAAAATTATCAGGAAACAAAAGAAAAAATTTTTGACTGTTACGCTGATGACCCCTCAGCTTTAATTATCCAAAAATTTCCTGATGACCCCAAACCCCTTTAGATACCCTAAAAATTTGTCTTAAAGGGAAAAAAATTTGGTTTGATTTTAAATTTTCTCCCTTCAAAATTAAAAAAAAAAACCAAAGTTGTATCTTTGGACGGAGTTTTTAAAAAAAAGAAACTGCTTTAGCCCAATCCCCTTAAACCGGGAAATTGACCTCTGATAAAAAAGAAAAAAACCCTTGGTTTTATTTTACCAGGACATGTCATTTAAACCCCATTTTAAAACGGGTTTTTCCGGGATTTCCTTTTTTCATTTTCCGGAACATTCCCAAAAATTTAAAATATCCTGCCCAGGTTTTATGCTGAAAAACTAGTCCATGAAATTTGTTACTTCAAGGGTGGATATTGGGGAAACTTTACTATTTGGGTATCACAAAAAAAGGGTTTTAAAAAGCCCCCCTATTTAAAAAAGCTGCAGCAAGAGTTCTGAAAGAAAATTAAAAAAAGAGATCATATTTCCCCTACCCTTTTTGCTTCCCTTCATTGGCCCCCCTGTTAAACCAGAATTTGAAATTTAAAATTCTTTCCCCCTTTAAATATAAACCCTTTAAAGATTTAGCCCCCACATAAAAACAAAAGCGATTGTTCATATGTTTCCCCAAAAGAGCACTTCGTTTTCCACTGCATGTTTCCCGTGGTTCCTAAAGTCTCCCAGAAGTAGAAAGGGGAAAAAAGGGTCCCCTTTTGTTATCAGGCTCCTCTTTCCCGTGGAAAAAGCTCCCAGTTTTTAAAACCTGAGGCGGGGAAACCCCGTTACTTTTAAAGGGTAGGCTTAAAAATTTCCTTTTTGATAAAACTTTTAGTTAGGGTGGCTTTGGTTTTCCTGAGCTATCTCTGTAGTTATGCTGTATGGGTTTGGCTGCTGGAGAACATAATGACCATTTTCACCCTCTTCGCTATTTTCTCACACTACTCTTCATTTGTTTTATTTGCTGTTTTTTCAGCTTTTAACTTTGTTCTCCCCTTTTTCTTTCCCTAGAAGCTACCCCGGCCGACTCTGGTCTCCCTGTGAAAACTGTCTGGAGATGGGCTCGCCCAGGCTTCTGGGACGGTTTGGTGCTCGCCCTCTGCCGATGATCCACATGGCCCTGCTTTCAGTTTTTAAACCCCTTTCTCCCCCTAGAATAGCTAGGGACGGAGTTTTTTACTGTAACTAATCTATTGCCTCTTCAGACTTATCATTAAACTGGCTCAGAGTTTATCTGTTTTTTCTTTCTAGGTGAAACGAAAAAAAGGGACTACATCACAAACATTTACCTTTTCCCTTCCCATAAAAGTACCCTGGATCAGTGTTCTTTTTTCTCTTGTGTCTCGCTCTGTTCTCTCTACCCCAGCCCGGTCGTGGCAGAGGGCCCGCTCACATGACCCTGGTTCTGTGGAGGTTTCTTCCTGTTAAAAGGAGTTTTCCCCCCCAGTCGCTACATGTGCTCAGTATGAGGGTTTGCTGCAAAGTAACGCCGATGTCCACGTCTCAAAAATTCACCCGGAGGATTGAATGCTGCAAGTATGACTGGATGCAATTGCGGGTTTCCTTAGTAGCAACTTTACCCAAATTTTGAATAATAACAGAATTGATGCACTGTTCAAGATTCGTTTAAAATTGAAAGCATGTACCTGACTTTTGTGAAGTCCCTTTGAGACGACATGGTTGGAATTGGCGCTATATAAATAAACTGAAGGATTAATGAAAACGGCATTGAAACAAATTTGGAGGTGTTCAGTTTCAGCCCAAACCCCTGTACAGTTGCCCAGTAGTCTGCCGTAAATTTGCTCCTATTCCACAGAACAACTGAGCCCCGGGAGACCTGGTCCTGATTAAGATACTCCATAGAAAAGGGCTGGGGCCCCCCTGGGAAAGGGCCCTACCGAGTTTTCTGACCCCCCGACAGCTCTAAAATCGAAGAGAGACCCCCTGGGTCCACAAGAGACTGTAAACCAAAATTACCATTACAGGACCCAAACCAAACCCAGGGTAAAAGGGGAAGACAGTACAAAGGGGGGGGTGACCCATAGGGCTCAGCATCTCAAATGGGAGAAAACAAATGACCTTTTTCCCCAACAGCATGGGTTGTAAATGTGGACAGAATGAAAGCCTACCCAATTTGGGAGAGGGCTTTCTCTGTTTTTAAAGGGGGTCCCAAAGGGTCGAATCACACAGAAGAGATGGAACCGGGTGGCTCCATCAGACCCCCCAAAAAAAAGGGAAATCATTGTTTTGGAACTATTGGTATGTTATTTGGTGGAAAAAGCTAAAACCAAAAAAAACAGATGTATGATGACAGTTTTTTAAAGAAATATCTTCAATGCTAGTTACTCAAATTTATTCATAAAATGCCCTTTTAGCAGAAAAACGAAAGAAAAAGTTTGGTGAAAAGAGGAAAAATCAATATGAAGAACAAGGTTTTTTAATTCTTTACTTTTTTTTACATTTTGGGGGTTTTTATTTATTCATTGTTTTTTTATTTTTGTTTACATGGTTTTTTTAGGCCGGGGGGAGGAGCCGTGTGGGTATTTTTTAAAATAACGCTTTTTCCTGGGGTTTTTGCTCAAAGAGGGATTTCTTTTTAATGTATTAATCATGATTTATTCGTGATAAAAAAGGAGGGGTTGGGTTTGAAAAATTTTGTAGTTTAACTCATTCTGTCAAAGGGGTTTTCCCTTTTCCCCAAAAACAGAAAGGGGGAGGGGAGAGGGGTGATTATATCCCTACACTATTAAATTATCCTACAGCAAAAATCTGGGGGCTGCTTAAACATCCCTACTCCCTCTCTGTTTTTAAAACAAAAAAACATGCACCCTAACCCCTTCTGACCCGACACACACACAGACACACATACACCCCCTAAATGCCTGAACTGTCTGTTGAATTGTGTGTGTGAACCACATATATAAATAAAGAGAGAGGGTGCCAACACTTTGTAGATTTGAACTGCAGTGTGAGCTACCTCTTGCTCAAGAAAAATAGAGACTCTGTGTCGTTCCTCTGAGTTGACTAATTAATACCTAACAATAGTAATAATAATTCAAGCAAACTAATTCAGCATATTGCACTCACTCAGGGAAAATTTAAGTCTTTAGATTTGCTTGGCTGAAGTCTTTTGCTATTATAAAAAAATCCATCACAATGAGCACTCATCTGTTTGCGAATGATGGTTAGCTGAAGGTCCGTAGCTGCTACCAGTGGTATAAACACAGCAGTAACAATGGCAACCATGAATTATTTCGGCATATTGAAAGGGCGAGAATTTACTAATATTTCCAGAGAGCAGTGTCTATGAAATTTACATTTGTGCACCATTTTTTGTTCATCTAGTCCGTTAAGTTAGAACAGAGAGCTGCCTAAAATATTATAAATGTGATGTCCTCTAAGACTACCCACCAGAGTAATGCCACAAATCGCTCGCCAAGTGTTAAATTACCTTAAACTTAACTCTGAATTATACTCAAACCATTTTGGAGTAGCAACATTACCCTAAACTAGAGAGACAGCATGCCAGTTAAACCTTGCTAGCCAACGTAAGTAACGTACAAGTAAAGTTACTCCTCTGACCTTCCTCAGGTTCCCTGCCACTGATACCCAAAATGGAAGCAGTGTATGTAAAAAGTAAAGCAAAAGTAAAAAAAAACAACTCAGACCTTAAAATTACACCATTATATTACAAAGGTGAATAAATAAAGCATCAATTACCAAAAACAACAGACTGAAAAAACAACCCAAACAGGGTGGGTGGAGGGGGCCTCGGAAGGAAGGTCAGAAACAAAAACCAAAATAACCCGAACTGGGCAGGCGGAGGGGGCCTCAGAAAGAGGGCCAGAAACAAAAACAAAGAGTTCAGGTGGAGTTCCAGGGGGTCGTCCCGTGCAGGGTCAGAGTTCAGCTGGGATCCAGAACCCATGACTCAAGGACCTGGGCGGCCAGCGGCAGCGACGTCGGCGAAGACGTGGAGGCCGACAGAGGCGTGGAGACCTGGTCGGCCAGCGATGTCGGCGAAGATGTAAAGGCTGGTCTGGAAGCAGAGGAGCAGGAGTCTGGGAGGCCTGCGGCTGTGACAAGGCGAGGACCTGCAGACCAGTCATCCTTGATCCTCACACAAACGTCATCTGGCGATCCCCCGGAGGCTGAAGCAGAGCCTGGCGAACCCTTGGAGGCAGAGACGGCGCCTGGCAAACCCTCAGCGGCGAGACCAGGAACAGGATCAGGCAGCGGTTTGCGCTCGAACTGCTCAGGAACAGGATCAGGTAGCAATTCGGCCTTGAACCGCTCAGGAACAGGATCAGGCAGCGGTTCGGCCTCGAACCCCCTCATTGCCGGATTCCGGGACTAGAACGAGGATAGGTTTCTCTCCGCACTCCTCAGGAACAGGATCAGGTGGTGGTCTGTCCTCGAACCGCTTGTTGGGACCACAGCCATGGATTTCAACATTAAAACTCCGGTACAAACTTTTCTGGAACTTTCAAAATACATTGCATTAACCTATGTCCGGCACAACTTCAGGAGGGATAGGGGGGTAACAGCGGACTTCCCATGATGCCACTGCCCGTATAAAACCCAATGGTCCGATCTCTTCCACAATGGTGATCATCGGGATAGGGGAGGCACAAGCGCTAATATCTCTTTGCTGGCAAAAAGACATAAACTCTTCAAACTGGATCCAAGGGTGTCATACGATCATCGATCATATGCACTAAGTTAAGTACTGATGAATTACTATTGAAAGAATCCGGTATTCATTCATAAAAGGGGGTAAATTAAGGTATAAGCATTCTCCCGGTCTGGAAGGAGGACAACCGAGACAGCATCACTGTGGTAACGTGCAGTTTGGTCGGCCCAACAGAGCGGCCGCCCAGTCACTGCTCCGGAGGTTAGCTGGAAGCTAACCCTTGTTCACAGACGTTTTTTCAAACTTCGTCGCCCCGGACTACGTTTCTTCACCACGGTTCATGAGGTTAGGTGTTTGGGCAGAGTAATAGAGAAAGATTAATGATCTAAACGTTTTTCATTTTATGAAGTTTGGTTTTGTTTGTGTTGAACTCAGCTATCTTGGTGCTAACAGACTATCTGCAGCACACGTGCTCAGTTTTGTGTTCTGTGTTTGTGTGTTTTTAAAGTTAAGACAAACTTTATTTAAAGGGTGATTTTAAACACAGAAGATTGCCCACTAAAGAATATTTACCCAGAAAGGTTGTCAGTTTTTGATCCAGTAAATAATATTTACCTAAACATCATTTTTTTAAGGTGACTGTGGCTCTGTAGGAAGAGTAGTCGTCTAGCAATCAGAAGGTTGTGGGTTCGATTCCAGCTTCCTTCTGCCATATGCCCCTGGGCAAGGCACTTAACCTCAAGTTGCCTACAGATCTGCGTACCGGTGTATGAATGTGTGAGTGTTGAGTGCGATTGGGTGAATGTGGCTCTAGTGTACAGCGCTTTGAGTGGTCTATATGACTGGAAAAGAGCTATATAAGTTCAGTCCATCCATTTAAATTTGATAACTAAGTAAACACCATTAAGCCCCATTTCTCCAGAAAGATTTGGCTCTTTTCCAAAATATTTCCTTAAATATTTTACCATTTCCTTTAATAATATTTCTTTAAATATTATTTCAGTAAATAAAGGCAGCTAATGAGACACCATTGAGAATTAGTCATCCAGAAGGTTGGTTTTATTCAGCAGATCATTCTTGAAAACATTATTTTATTAAAAAAATATTTTATCTACTCTTGCATTGTGAATGGTTGTCTAAAGGTATGCTGATTATTGCCTAAGTTGGTTCCAAGACTGACATAACTTCATTTCAGATTCTTCAAGATAATCCTTGGTTCTCAAACATAAATAACAATGCATGGTAATGTTGCATAACTCTTTTGGTCATGGTTTTCAATCATCTTTAATCAACTTGTTTATATTATACATAGCCCATTAGTCTTCGTTATTCTTTAATTCTCTTAGTACTTTAGTTGAATTGTTTTAGCATAGTAAAGAGTTTATTGATTGAAATATTTTTGACTTTGAGTTGACTTATTTTTATTAATAAATTCTTGTATTTTAAGAAAATGTGTGAATTCATTCCATGTGTGTGCAGAGTTTTGCTGTTCAATAATGTCAGAGCTTGGCTCATCCCTTTCAATTTTGTCCTAATACCATCGCCTTACTGGGCTGGTATTCACAGGACAACCCTTAACAGACCGAAATATTATTTGATAAAATATTAAGTATTAATATTAAGTATTAACATTAAATAATATTTTCAGATTCATAATCGCAACACGCTTGTCTCTAGATTCAGGGGCCAAGACGAGAAACAGTCTCTTCTTGAACCCCTGAAAAACCTTGGAACCACGAAATGGAGGTTGGGTGTCCTCTATCCTCTCAGAGGAGTCTGGCTGACCCACAGCCGAGACAGAAGCTGGAGCGGCGTGAGCAGCGATCAAGGCATCGCAGAGACCCTCGGTGGCATGAGCAGGAGCTGAGGCGTCGCAAAGACCCTCAGTGGCGTCGGCTGGACCCCCAATGACTGGAGGCGAGGCAGCATGCCTGCGGCAGCGTTTGCAACGTGTAGAGGTGGTTGAGGCAGACTTCTTTGTGCTGCTCTGTAGACCTGGCGTGAGCTGTGCAGCAGCGCTCTGGAGACCTGGTGTGAGCTGTGCAGCAGCCGCATTCTGGGGGCATGGCATGGGCCGAGCTGCAGCCGCGTTCTGGAGGCATGGCATTGGCTGAGCTGCAGCTTTACTCTAGAGGCATGGCGTGGGCTGGACTGCAGCACCCCTCTGGGAATCTGAGTCGTAAAACTGCCTTACCGCTGTCTAATATTCCTGCTTCATCTCCCTCAATTTGTCCTTCAGCTGAGGAGAAGGATGGCAGAGACTGATCCTCCTGAAGCCCCTGTTCTGCCCAGCAAAAAACCTCAATCGCTCCTCCAGCTTGTCTGGTGTTGCCACGGAATCCTGGGCTGGAGCGAGCGAAGACTGCATGGAAGGAGCCGCAGCGAGCCTGGGAGACAGTGCTGTGGCAGACGAAGGCATGGGAAACAGCTGTCCCAGCTGTGGACATGGGAACCTCCTCCTCGCCAGTCTAAAAACAGAAAACGTTGGCTTCACTGCCGGATCAGGATGCGCAGCCAGGGGAGCAGGCGAAGAAAGTTGAAGCAGAGGCAGAAGAAGTGGACAGCCCACTCAGCTTACCCAGCGCTGGGTTGTGTCATGCTCCATCTGCTCCAGCCCCAGTGGAGAAGGCAAAATCTCCAGATCAGCAGGGAGAAGTCTCTTAGCCTCCTCGATCTGCTGCTGAACCCAGCGATCCTTGGTAGCGTCCTATCTTCTGTCCGCGAGGTCCAGGTTAGGCAGAAACATTCTGTCAAGAGCTGTGTAGAATGCAGAATGCAGACGACAGCAAGCAGTGGTGGTGAGTTAACATAAGATTTAATAAATGAAACTCACTTCAGCAGGTGGTGGCAAAAACAGGCATGGACAGGCAGGCAAGACAGGCTTGGCATGAACAGGTGACTGAGAGAAGTGATCCGTAATGTTTTCGCAAGGAGTAAACAGAACAGAAATGTATATATGGAGCGTGAACCAGGTGAAACAAGGAAACTGATTACAAGATGCAGGTGGACCGAATGAAGCTGATTGCTAAGGTTGACAGAGGCAGGGAGAAACAAAACGTAACTGGGCAAAACAGAAATCTAACATAATCAAATCGAAACATAACTGTAATAGAACATAACCCTGAGAGCACTAGGAACTGAAAACATCCACAAAAAAACAAACCTAAACAACTACGGCACCACCTCTAAAACAGAAAGAGATTTTAAAAGTCAACTTTGAGGACAAAAATGAGAAAAACCGAAAACCAAACACCCCCAAATCATAACAGGCTCTTGCTAAGCTTCAGTCTGGTTTTTTATCAGATACAGGTTATTCTGTGAATATTTGGGCATATGAATTCATGACAAACTATCTTTTTCACCCCATGTGGAACATCTGTTAACAAAAGCTCAATGATGTGCTTGGCTTTTGGTAATGACCCAGATGTCAGAAGCCTGACATGAGGAAAACGTTGGTACAGAAAAAGAACTTGGTAAAAAAGGTTTTTTACTTTGAGCAACTTGGTGTTCAAAAGCCATTACTTATGTCTGCACAGAGGCAGAACGAATGTGGCTATCATTAAATATTTTTTGTTATAACAGAGCTAGCTGATATTTATCTAAACATTAAATATTTTTACTAAAATTTATGATTTTTGAAATATTCTAGTTGATGAGATTAATCTCAAAGAAAACTCTTTAGATTGTTAGAACATGCCTCTAAACTTTTGACTCCAACAGGAAAACTGTCCTTAGGAAAAAAATAAGCTCAAAAAAGCTTTTTAATCTCCTCTATGCTTCTCAGCCAAGCACAGTTTTCCTTTACTCAACAGTACTTTACTTCTCAATGTATTTTATTTCTATGCTCCTACTTATGACCATAAGTGTGCTAAAAGATGTGTAGGTAAAGCAAGTTCAGTCAGAATTAATCTGAGAATTAGAGTTTATAGATAATGAGCTCACAGTGGCGATATACATCTTCCAAAATGTTGATCTCTCAGATAATGAAGCTACTGTGGCAGCTGGCAGCTCCTTATCACACTATGTATTTTCATCAGGCCTCTTTCATTATAGGTTCCCGGCTGTTAACAGGACCACATAATGATTCTGCCTTTAAGACTCACTGAGCACATTTATATGGTTTTATGAAAGAGAAAATTACTTGCATCATGTTTCTCAGGAAATTAGAGCATGTAGCCGCCATAAATCAAATTGCCTGAAATTAACAACAGCTCTAAATTACAAAAGGCAAAGACAAACAAATAAAAGCATATTCACAACTAAATGATGCCATTTTGTCACTCTTGCGAGATAACTCCTGGTCAGGAAGTTAATTGTATAGCATTATTTGGGGTACATTGCTTTGAGTTAGCCTCAGTTTCACAGTTTCAGTTCTAAAGAATCCACTTAAACTCCATAATTTAGTTCAGTTAATGTTAATGTAACACGGGTACGGTGAAAAAGCAATTAAAAAAAAATGTCAGT
The DNA here is from genome assembly GCA_036173005.1 of Crenichthys baileyi. Classification (NCBI taxonomy): domain Eukaryota; kingdom Metazoa; phylum Chordata; class Actinopteri; order Cyprinodontiformes; family Goodeidae; genus Crenichthys; species Crenichthys baileyi. The sequence goes on from JAHHUM010000290.1 coordinate 787,422, forward strand.
AAGCAGATTTGTGGAGTGGGTTTGCAAAACAGTTAACATACTCTGGGATTTTTCTCCTTTGATGTATCTAGTCAGTATTTCAATTTACATCAAAATTCAAATTCAGGGCTCTGTACAAGTAACCAAATTTTTAATCCTCTTTATTCATTTGATATATAAGACTGTCCAATTCCCTCTGACTCATCAGTTCTTTTAGGTGTATGATTTATTTTCAAGCTTACTCAGACCATTAAATTTGTCTTTGACCCAAAGAAACGCCTCCACTGTCCTTGGGTGAAGCAAACTAGTGCATTTTACCATTTGTTGAAAATCATCATCCTGCAGGTATTACGAATTAGAAAAAGGCGGACCCAAGATTCAGCCAGACACAGAACTGAAAGATTAAAAAGTTTATTCAGCCACAGGAAAACGTCCCTCAGGTTAAACTCCACACAGCTTCCAGGAATCACTGAAGCAGAAAGAAGGATTAGTGACTTGTAGTTTCTCCAAATCTTGCAAGGATCAGAAAAGTCACTAACCTGTTCTTGTCTTGGGTTAAACTTGAAACCCAGAGGGGAAACCTCAGTGGGTAGAAGGCAGGGATCTCCACAGCGCAGGTGAGAGAGACAGGTGACTTTTGGCTGAATAATCCAAGGGCTAGGCTGATTCAATAATCCAGGGACAGAAACAGGGTCAATGATTGGAACAAGAGACGTCAGGCAAGGGGCAGGCAGAGGCATAAATCAGATGCAGGAAACAGGGTCAAAACCAAAATCCAAACAGTCCGACAAAGGGCAGGCAGAGGCAAAAATCCAAGAGGCAAGGCAAGGTCAAAACAACGATCAGTCAGGAAGGAACGCTGGATATCTACTCACACGATGGCTTTCAAAAATCTGGCACCGTCTGCTTGTCAGAGTCAGTATATATCAGGGAAGACACAGGTGCTTGGAATGCCACAGATTGCACTGCACTGCAGCAGTCACCAGGTGCATCTCATCTGCTGATTGCAGCCAGAGAGACAGGCTAGAGCAGACGTGCCAGAATCATAACAGTACCCGCCCCCTAAGGTCCGGCTCCTGACGGACCACGAGGCTGATCAGGATGGAAACGATGAAACTCACGAATTAGGCCCCGAGTCGGGGCTCCACGAAGGGCTTGACCTGAGAAACGTGGAACGTGGGGTGAATCCTCATGGAATTGGGCAATCTCAGCCGTACAGAGACAGGGTTGATGATCTTGGAGATAGGGAAAGGTCCAACAAATCGGGGTGCCAACTTCCAGGACTCTATCCGTAACGGCAGGTCTTTGGCGGAGAGCCAAACTTTCAGCCCCACCTGGTACTTAGGGGCAGGGATCCGTCTCCGGTTGGCCGTTCTTGACTGAACCAGTGACATTCTGATCATTGACCTCATGGCCTTTCTCCATATTCTTTGGCATCTTAAGGCAGCTGCTTGGGCAGACGGAACATTAGCCTCTTTCTCCTGTACGGAAAACATGGGTGGCTGGAAAACCAAACACAACATGGAAAGGGACAAATCAGTGGCACTTGACTGCAAAGAGTTCATGGCGTATTCAAACCCAGGGTAAATTTTGTGACCACTTGGTCGGGTCTGACTCACATAAAAATGCAAAGTTTGGTTTCCACTTCTTGGTTGGCTCTCTCAGTTTGGCCATCAGATTGAGGATGAAACCCTGAAGAGAGACTAACAGAAATTCCCAACAAAGAACAGAACTCCTTCCAAAAACGTGACACAAACTGGGGTCCTCTATCGGAAACAATGTCAGTAGGTATTCCATGGAGCCTGAAAACTTCTCTGGTCAATATCTCACCCATCTCCTTTGCAGACGGGAGCTTCTCCAGGGGCACCAGATGAACCATCTTAGAAAATCTGTCAATTATCGTCAGTAGAACAGAGTGACCATTTCACATTGATAAACCTGTTACAAAGTCCATAGCAATGTGTGACCATGGGCGAGGGGGAATGGGCAATGGGTGCAACAACCCCGCAGGGGGGCGACGAGAAGACTTGGCTTGACAACATTGAGTGCATGCAGAAACATGTCTTTGACATCCTTCACAAGCAATGGCCACCAAAACTGAGCTTGTACAGTCTGAATCGTTCTGCTGATTCCAGGATGACAAACGAGACGAGAGCAATGACAAGACTCCAATACCTTTGGCACAAGGCGTTCGGGAACAAAACAGCGGTCCGGTGGGCATGATGGTGGGATGGGCAGATCCCTGATGGCCTCCTGGACCTCCCTTTCCACCTCAACTCGGGACACAGACAACCTGACGGCCTCAGGAAGGATAAACTCCTCTTCACCTGCAGACTGAGATTCTGCGGGCTCTTGAATCCGGGATAGGCCGTCAGGTTTGTCATTTTTACTCCCTGGCCTGTAAGACAGGGAGAAATTAAAACAACCAAAAAACAGAGCCCACCTTGCCTGCCTGGGGTTCAGCCGTTTAGCTGATTTCAGGTACTCCAAATTCTTATGGTCAGTCCACACCATAAACGGCTCCTTAGTCCCCTCCAGCCAATGTCTCCACTCTGTCAATGCCAACTTGACGGCCAGCAACTCTCTGTCTCCCACGTCCTAATTCCGCTCAGCCTGTGACAGAGTCCTTGAGAAGAAGGCACATGGGTGAACACGATCATCCTCACCTCTCTGGCTTAACACGGCTCCAACCCCAGTGCTTGAGGCATCCACCTCCACGATAAACTGTCTCTCTGGGTCAGGAGACCGTGGCACTGGAGCTGACGTGAAGAGTTCCTTTAACCTGTTGAAGGCCTTCTCTGCATCCTTATTCCCTACAAATCTTGTCTTGGTAGAGGTAAGAGCGTTCAGGGGAGTAGCAACCAGGCTGTAATTTCTAATAAACCTTCTATAAAAGTTTGCGAATCCCAGAAATCTCTGAAGCTGCTTACGATCAGTGGGAACAGGCCATTCCAAGACGGCCTTTACTTTAGAGGGGTCGACAATCACTTGACCTGGGGAAATGATGAAGCCCAAAAAGGATGTAATAGTGGTGTGAAACTCACATTTCTCTGCCTTGACGAACAACTGGTTTTACAGAAGACGCAGGAGAACAGCTCTGACATGTTTCCTGTGGGTATCCAGATCTTGAGAATAGATTAATACATCATCAAGGTAAATAAACACGAATTGACCCACCATGTCTTTTAGAACGTCATTGACCAATGACTGAAAAACTGCAGGAGCGTTAGTAAGTCCAAATGGCATGACCTTGTATTCATAATGGCCCGTAGGCGTGTTAAAAGCCGTCTTCCACTCATTCCCTTCTTTGATTCGGACCAGATGATAAGCATTCCTTAGATCCAGTTTAGAAAATATCTTGGCTCCCTGGATCTGATCAAAAGCTGTGTTCATGAGTGGTAAGGGGTATCTATTTTTAACTGTTATCTCATTAAGGCCTCTATAATCAATGCATGGTCTCACCGAACCATCCTTCTTCCCAACAAAAAAGAAACCAGCACCTGCAGGAGAGTAAGAAGGTTGAGTTTGCCCTGCCTTTAATGCCTCATCAACATATTTCTTCATGGCCCTGTGCTCTGGACCAGATAATGAGTAAAGCCTGCCTTTGGGGGTGAGGTGCCAGGAAGCAAATCAATAGCACAATCATATGGTCTGTGGGGTGGCAGAGCTGTGGCCTTGATCTTATTAAACACTTTAAGTCATGGTATTCTTGCGGTACCTTGGATAAATCCGGGTATGTTTCCTCGACCTCACTCTCCACGCTGACCTCCATAGCAGCAGATAAAATGCAGGCAGCGGAACATGACTCAGACCAACCCAGAATTTCTTTCTTCTTCCAGTCAATGTGAGGGTTGTGTTTCTGAAACCAGGAGGCCCCTAAGACTACAGGAAGTTCAGGTGAATTAATGATCATGAAAGTTACTTTTTCTTGATGATTACCTCCAACTGTTAAGGTAATCTCATCCGTCCTGAGGTGAGAATTGTTCATGCTGTGACAATCCAATGCTAGCATGTTTCGTGTGTCAGCTGACGGAATGAGTTTTATGCTGTTCTTATTTGCGAATGTTTCGTCCATGAATTCAGTGTCTGCTCCTGAATCAATAAACACGGCCCCCTGGAGAGACATGGAAGAGGTTTGAAAACAAGCAGGAAACAAGAAGGAGGAGGCAGTTAGCTGGCTTCGGGTCAGTAGAGACCTCCCTTCCTCTGCTGAGCCTGTCCTTTTAATGGACATCTGAGTGCTAAATGTCCTTTCTTTCCACAATAAAAACAGAGCTTGAACTTCCTCCGACGATCTTTCTCCTCAGGGGTAATCTTGGTTCTGCCCAACTGCATGGGCTCACAATCATCGTTCTCCTCAGTGAGAGGTGACCGGCTCCTTCTTTCACGCAGGTGTGCCGGACCCTGAAATGAGGGACGACCCACCTCATGTCGCTTCTCCCTCCTTCTCTCTGCCAGCCGAACATCTATGCGAGCAGCAAGATCCTCCAGCTGTTTCAGGGAGGAGGGGTAGTCACGGGTCGCTAACTCATCGTAGATGTCTGCGTTCAGTCCTTGCATAAATGCATCCATTTGTGCTGCCTCATTCCAACGGCTATCTGCGGCCAGCAAATGAAAGTCAATTATATAGGACGAGACAGGCCGAATGAGTTCCTTGGAAAAAGTTTCATAGAAGTTACAAGATGCAGACCTGTTCTGCCATTCAGCAGTACCCCACTGCTTCACCCTTCCTGCCAGCAGAGATATAACAAAAGCCACCTTGGAGCGCTCAGTGGGAAAGGATGACGGCTGAAGCTCAAAATGAATCTCACTCTGAGTTAGGAAAGCTCGACACTGGTCTGGGTCTCCCCTAAACATCTCAGGCGGAGATAGGCGTGGCTCCCTTACCTCTGCTGTTGTCTGTGTCACTTGGGCGTGGTTAATTTGTGACGGTGGCGGCTTGGAGACAGGATTGCCAGAACGTAATGTGGAAATTATTTCCTTCATGCCGGAACCCAGCCAGGAAAGGGTCTCATCAACGTGGATGCGCCACTGCTGTGCTGGCGATGAGTCCATTTTTGGCCAGATTTTTCTATTACGAATTAGAAACAAGCGGACCCAAGATTCAGCCAGACACAGAACTGAAAGATTAAAAAGTTTATTCAGTCACAGGAAAACGTCACTCAGGTTAAACTCCACACAGCTTCCAGGAATCACTGAAGCAGAAAGAAGGATTAGTGACTTGTAGTTTCTCCAAATCTTGCAAGGATCAGAAAAGTCACTAACCTGTTCTTGTCTTGGGTTAAACTTGAAACCCAGAGGGGAAACCTCAGTGGGTAGAAGGCAGGGATCTCCACAGCGCAGGTGAGAGAAACAGGTGACTTTTGGCTGAATAATCCAAGGGCTAGGCTGATTCAATAATCCAGGGACAGAAACAGGGTCAATGATTGGAACAAGAGACGTCAGGCAAGGGGCAGGCAGAGGCATAAATCAGATGCAGGAAACAGGGTCAAAACCAAAATCCAAACAGTCCGACAAAGGGCAGGCAGAGGCAAAAATCCAACAGGCAAGACAAGGTCAAAACAACGATCAGTCAGGAAGGAACGCTGGATATCTACTCACACGATGGCTTTCAAAAATCTGGCACCGTCTGCTTGTCAGAGTCAGTATATATCAGGGAAGACACAGGTGCTTGGAATGCCACAGATTGCACTGCACTGCAGCAGTCACCAGGTGCATCTCATCTGCTGATTGCAACCAGAGACACAGGCTAGAGCAGACGTGCCAGAATCATAACAGCAGGGTTTTTAGTCTAGTGAAGATTCCTTTTTCGGTGAACACCTTTCTCATCTATCTGAGTTCAAACCTGTACCACATAGTTTCAGCTTAAATATCTTATGAAAGAAGAGCATATTTCCCCACATATGATTTCCTGCTACCTTGTAGAACTGTAGACAAACTCCAGATCTTGAATATTAAGGAACTGTCAGGGTTTAGTGGAATAGTGTAGGACCAAGGTGCAGAGTGGAATGAGGAAACGACATGGTGAGTCCTTTTCCAGTTTATTATGAAATGAAGTATCAATTGGCACAAATTGCAGAGATGGATTAAGCAAGGTGCAGAAGCTGAGAGGGACCACACGAGGGAACAGATGGGTAGCAAGGAAACATAAGGAAAAAGACTAGAAACTCAAACTCAAAACCCTAACACAGACAGATCATGACAGGAACCTTATGAGAACTGCTTCATTCTGGTCCAGGTTTAGTTGTGGGACAAAAGGTCCAACATGGTACTTCAGTTTAGTTCAGTTCAGTTTATTTATACTGTATATGGTTGATTCACAACAAATGTTGTCTCAAAGCAAAAAAAGAACATTAACTTTTGTCAGTTCAGTCCAATCAGGCAGATTCCTCCTGAATCAGCATACAGCAACAGTGGACAGTTTATTGCATTAAGTTCCTAACTTTGCAGCAAACCCCCAAACTGAGCATGCATCATTGCATCTTTAACCTTGTCATATGTGTGAGAATAAGCAATGTGCATCACATCTGGCATGCTTTCCCTGTAAGCAGAGGAACCTGTTGGATAGCAGGTTTGGTTTTATTTAGCTTTATTATGTTATTAGTGCACTGCTATTCACCTTAATTTTTCCTCTATGACTTACAGATCTTAGATAGATTGTAGATAGTCAAGAAAAGATGGTTTACCGCTTTTATTGTGTGAAAAATCTGCATTCAGGTGTTTTAGTGTGTTTATTTTAGTGCAGTAAAATTCATCTAGATGACTCTTTTCCTCACATGCAACTTCAGTTCGTTCATGGGAATGACATATCTTCTCCACACCAAAGTTACTAATGGAGTACCACAGGGTTGAGTGCTTGGCCCCACTTCTCTTTTTATGTTTCCAATTAACACAATTTCCAGAGAGCTCAGGGTAAATATGTGTTGTCAGGCAGATGATACTTAAACATGTGTTGAAGACTCAAAAACCTGGATGACTTTCAATTTTCTGCTTTTAGGTTCAGCTTTTAAGACAGAAGAGCATCTAAAAAACAAACCTCTAGGTCTGACTCTTACTCTGGATGATAGTAACTTGGCCTTTATTAATTATGTTAAGAACTTTGGTGTTATGCATTATGTTTTTGCATTATGGCTTGCCTTAAATCAGATCCTCAAACATTTAGCAAATCTAAACATGAATGTATGTAGCTAAAATTGCCTTTCTGGTGATTTTTGCACTGGTAGAGAATGTATGCCCTCCCATCATTTTATTTTCTAAATATAATCTTTAAGGCATTGATTGAAGCCTTATGGTCTGTTGTTTCTGCCTCATTTTATCTCGTATAACTTAACACCCAACACCCATCCTTTTCTCCTCAGATGATGGTGTCTGCAAGCCACTACAGCTCTCACACAGTTTCTTTTAGTCCCTTTTCCTTACTAAATATCTGCATGAGTTAAACTTTTTTCCTTGTCTTGTGGGTCAAATACAAGTACATAAAATTTCCTACCTGAGTGGGAATTCAGATGCACTCTCAATAGCCTTGGCTGATTTGCTTAGTACATTTCTGGCTGTATGTTTTGTTTGTTGCCTAATTTTTGAACCTGCATTTGTCAACGCTGTCATGAAAACCACAATTTTACTTTCAAAATGTTAACTGTGGAGATTGGCTCTCTGTTGCGTTTCTACATCTAATAAAGCCACTTGACAGGTTACCTATGTAGCAGTGTAACTAAAACATAGCTATAAAGGGGCATCAGTCTGCAGCAGACTCTCCCAGGGGAAGAACAAGATTTCATTCATGAAGTTCTGGAATAAGGTTCAATGATGTTTAATAGTAGTCTATAAATACTGCCATTGGATTATGGATGTGTTTTCTTATAATTTTATGTTATAGCCATGGAAAAGAGAATTGACCTTAGAATACACTTTATATTCCAAGATGTTATGTATTAGAACATTTTCAAATTTATCTGGTCTTTACCGGGTTGTACAGTTATGTAAATCTAATCTCCCGTGTACAAAAACACAAAGGAGGTTCCACTCTGTTAACTTCAAATAAAGATGAAACCAAACTGAAAAGGCATTGTGTGAAAACCTAACAAAACACTTCATCCTTCCAAAAGTTATAAGGGGTGAAAGGTGCAGCCTGGTCCTGCTAATTATATAACCTGGGTTTAGCTGTTCATTATAAGCATAGACATCTCTTTAAAAGCAGAATTTGGAAGATTGTTGTTGGTGTGGTGTGTGTGTTAACACAATACGAAGGAGGAGAGACATCAGCAGTGACCTTAATAGAGGACATGTTGCTGTTCATTAATTTGGCAAGGGTTAATAGGGCCCTCTTCAAATAATTTGAAGGCCTATAGTGAGATATAATCCTTAGAGATGTAAAACATCTCAGATGGTTGTGAAGCAAATCCACACCAAGGTCAGGATTTGCAATGCGCACAGAAACAATCATTTTGAAAAACCCTCTGGGGATCAATCTCAGAGTCTTTAGGCCTCATTATGTACGCTAAATGTTGAAATTCATGATTGTGCAATAAAAATGACCAAGCAACCCTTGTTTGGAAGGGGTTGGGGGAAAACACTTCTGTAAATTTAAACGAATATGGCGACACAACTTATATTTGCAGTTTTATCTGAATACAAAACGAGACTTTTGGAATCGTGCCCTTTGGACAGTAAAACGTAGAGATTTTAGGGTAAAAATGCACAGCATCATGGGGGAGAAAACTAAATCCACCATATTAGCACAATCACATCATACCAGCTGTCAAGCACAGGGGTGAAGGAATTATGATTTGGACTTGCTTCATAGCCACAGCACTGGTCGACTTGCAATCAGCAAGTCGACCGTGAACAAAGTATTCTAGAGTCAAATTTTTTGCTTCATAGTCATGTGCAGCAGCACACCACACATTTTTTTTTATCTCTTTGCCGTACAAATCAAAATCATTCAGTGGAGTTAACACTGCTAAGGAGAAAGGTTAAGAAAAAGGTTAATGGCCTGCAGATAAGTTGCTGTGCAGGTTAACGAATCAGATGTTAGGGTTTATTTGGGGAGTAACAGTAACAGTTTGAGGGCGGCGCTGATGGTGTAGGGGTTAGGCGCGCGACCATATGCAGAGGCTACAGTCCTCGAAGCGGCTGCAAATGTCGCCGGGTCCGGGTCTCGAACCCGGCGACATTTGCCAAATGTCTAATCCTCTTTCCTTTCTGCCTACTGTCAAAAAATAAAAATAAATAAAGGCCACTAGTGCCGAAAAAATATCTTTAAACAGTAACAGTTTAAATTTTTCATTAAGTACTTTGGCACAGGAATCAAAAAAAGTAATTTAAAAAGCTTACCTATATCATTCAAACTTCATTCAGTAATGAATTGAGACCAAACAACAACTGCATAAATGCATGGCACTGCACAGTAGAGCCAGCAGCTTGGGACAAGATTCAACAGTCCACGTACACCTCAAGAGCAAAGGATATTCTATTGATGACAAAGATGTTCGAATTTCAGACAGAGAGGGCAGATGGTTTGAAAGAGGGGTGAAGGAAGCCATCTAATGCCCACGGAACTGGAAATGTGAACGTTTTCAGTTGGACAAGTTTCCCTTGCCACCACGCATTTGGAGATTCAGATCGCAACTCCTGCGCTTCAGGTATAACATTTAACATGTTCTAGGAAAGAATTAAATCACAGCAGACCCCCTTTCGAAGGCTCTAATGCAGTCGGTGCCCACAACAGAGGAAAAGCAACTAGAAGAAGACGTCTGTGTCCATTAACCACATAGTAGGACAGTTGCTGGAGTAAACAGAATGATGGTGTATATAAAGGGCAAGACACAGGTGAAAGCAGAAACTGATTGGCATGATGCAGGTGGACCGGATGAAGCTGATTACAGACTGGCAGAGTGAGAACAATACGTGGCAAGACCAAAACAGAAATCCAAGGACACAACTAGGACTAAACTAACCGAGAGAACCACAACTTGCAATACATAAACTAGAGAATGCTAAGAACCGAAAACAATACTAAGGAACTAAAGTACAACCAGGAAAATAATAAATAGAAGCAGGATTCAAAACACAGACTGGAAATAAGAATAAATAAAACCCAAACAAAAACCAAACCACCCTCAAATCATGACACAAGCTAAAAGTGGAAAAATGTATAAACTATGCACAGGAGGCTCAAACTGCATCTGAGCTGCTGCTGACACCTGAATTGCTGAACAGACTGTGGCAGCGCATAGCAGTGGATCTTTTCCAGTGGAACTGTGCCATGTATCTCTTGGGTATTGATTACTTTTCACGTTATATAGAAGTGGCAAATCTGACATCCACTACTGATGTCAGTGATCAACAGGCTCAAGTCCATATTCTCCTGCCATGGGGTCCCAGAGACCCTTATTACCAACAATAAACGTCAGTTCCCTGCAGCAGAATTCACAGCCTTAGCCAGAGACTATAACTTTATATAACCACCAGCAGCTTCCACTCTCCACAAAGTAACAGGAAGGCTGAGAGGGCCATGAGAACTGTGAAATCTCTCTTGAAAAAGAGAGTGGTTCCACACAAGGCTCTCATTGCTTATAGGGCTATCCCCTTAACCCATAGATCATCCCCTCCACAGCTAATGATGCCTATCAGTTAGAAAAAGCTTCATCCTGAATGACTCCAGGCTTTCAGAAGGAAGGATCAGGATTTAAAACAGAAACTGACTTTCTGGTACAACAAAAACACACAAACAAAAAAAATGAGCTCATACCTGGTCAAAGAGTTAGGGTTAGGAACACCACTCATACATGGACTATTATCAGGGTTTCAGTTGTAGTTCTGCTCCAGCACCTTTTTACTACTCCGTGTAGCCCCACAAGACATTGTCAAACTCTTTCGTCTTCGGATTTGCACTCCAACTTTGTTTCTACTTCTTCTACTCAGATGCACTGCTCTTAGGTTACATCCTATTTTCCTGATTTTGGTACACTACCCTGAAATGCAGTCACACTGCAAGCAAACTGCTCCAGGGTCCAGTTGCGACCATGCCAGGAAGCGGTTCCCTTGTCTGTTTCAGGGTCCGGGATGGATTCACACCAGCGTGATCCGCTCCAGAAACCAGACTCTGGCACTATACAAAGCATTCAAAGGTTTAGGGGAAGAGCCCTGTGAAATCATCCCCACCTACTGCAAGCTTCCAGACTGGGAGACATGCGAACCTGCAGTCAACCAGAGGCAAGGGTTACAGCTCAGCTAAACTACAAGATTTTGACTTCAGTAGTTTTGTTGTCCGATGAGCTAACCCCTCCCTCCTACCTCCCCTTTCTGAGAGGATTGCTCAGTCCAGCTCTTCATTCGGACTTCCCTAAACCTGAAAGGTCTTACTAAGCAGGTTTACTGAAAGATCTGTTTAAGCTGGTGTTGGGAAATTACATGCCTAACCTCTAACAGCCTACATCCAGAAGTCTCACCCTTTTTCAACTGGTGGTTTGGACAACCAAGTAGCCCACAGCAATCATCCAACACTCAACAGTCACTTCTGTTAACGACTGCTCATTCCCTAATTTTACAACTTGGACTTGGTAAATGGGTTAGGTTAATTTTAGTGACTTGGCACAAGCCCCAAGGGTGCTGTTTTAATAAGTTTGGCTTAAAGCAACCCATATAAACCTCCTAAAATCATTTAGAACTAGGCATAAAGGCTTTTTATCGCCAACGAAAAACCTAAAATAGGGTGACTCAAATAACTGACTGTCCACAATTTATCTAGAATTCTATATGGTTTCTTAAATTATTATGGCTTTTGCAGGGATCAGTAACAACATAAAATCCAGCAACACATATTGATTGAATAAAAGAAACAAATCAGTCAACTTAACCCATCTTTCTCTGATGCTGACACTTGAGAGCTTAAAGGGGAGACTTTGAAGACAGAGGCTCTCCCATGCACCCGATGGAGATGAATTCTTCGGGAAGCAACGAGTGGATTTCTTAGGCGGAAGGCAACTTAAGTCTTCAGTTTTCTTCGACAGGCACTGATGCTCCAGGTTTCGATGGCCTGTCACTGAACTCTTAGGTTAAATATAGTCAGAAACACTGATGTCAGACATCTCTTTAGTCAGTAACTTCCTGAAGACTTGAAGAAAACCTTTAAGGCATAAAGGGGATTGGTTCCGGACTTCTGCAAGCCTGAAACTTGGAGCAGTCAGTTGTTCAAGGGAAACGGGTTGATTCTCTTTCCCTCTCCTCAGTCATCAGTTTTGTACTGTAAAATCATAATTCTATCACCAGTCTTTGATATACGGCTAACATGATTTTCAAAGAAATCATCATTCTGTTTTAAATGACATTTAATTCATATAGTATGATCATTATTTATTTGATACGCTCAATATTAATCTCTCATTTCATCATCATTTTAGTCTCAATTATAGTGATACATTTCTGAGAAAGAAAGGAGAATTAATAGCATGACTCCGAATGGACCTTTCAGACGTCACAGCTTCAGAATGTGAATATTTACTAATTTATATTTCAATGATTTGATTGTGAGGGTTTAATACATTTCTGCAGGGATACATGGAAGGATCTTATCTCATTTTGACAGTAGCCTTCCTGAGTGCAACAGTTGCTGCTTAAACCTGTTTTGATTATGTTTAATTTTTAGTCAAACCATTTTGTTTAATGTTTCGTCAATCCAGAATAAACCAGGGTCTCTGGAAAAGAATGACCAAGCGCCTTACCTGAGAGCAGCAGCCACCACAAAATACAAAGTCGTAAAGGGAGTGAAGATCAGCAGGTAAAGCAGTAATTATGTGAAGAGTGGCAGTATAGTAACTAGAGACTTTTAAACACATACATTTTTAATGGTTCTTTAAAAGGGTTTTTTGTTTGTATTTGAGAGACACAAATCCTGATGTAATTAATTTATTTGAGTTGAGTCTGACAGTGCTAGCACACAAACCTTTGGAATGCTGTGTACCGTGCCAGAGTCTGGTTTCTGGAGCAGATCATGCTGGTGTGAACCCATCCTGGACCATGTAAATGATCAGATAATCATACCCTGGCACCAGTTACAACTCCCAGTCTCAACACGGTTTATCAGGACCCTGGAGTGGTTCGCTTGCAGTGTGAATGCATGCCGGGCCAGCATACAAAAGCAGAAAGAGAGGATATAACACAACAGCAGTGCATTTCAGTAGAAGAAAAGAAGTAGAGAAAAAACAAAGTAAAAGCAAAAATCCAAAGATGAAAGAGTTTGAAAATGTCTTGTTGGGCAACGTAGAGTAGTGAAGAGATGTGCAGGCACACAACTACATTTGAAAACCAAGTAGCAACAGAAACCCCATGAGTCAGACTTTCTTCTTCATGTTTATTTTCTTTTCGATCAGCTCAAAACTGCGCCCAAAACAATAATTTCAACTGCATGACTTTGTTGGTTCTGGTCTAAAACACAGAGGTTTTTTATACCAGACACTGAAGGTGCGAATTTTCTCACTTTTACAAAAACCTGGAATGGACCAGCAGTGTGAAAGCGTCTTGAATTACAATATCCCTAAAGAGGGTAAGGAGCTTGACCAGCACATTTCAGTCCCCAAAACTGTAATCATGACACTCCTTTCTAAGATAATTAAGCTTTGCTTAGCAATAAGTATTGATTGTTTTTGCTGTTTACTGGGAAAGTTTTTTTCATAGAAAATCCAACTCTTTGTTTTGGGCAGTTCAGAGAAAAATGAAACCAGTCCATTTCTCATATTACATTTATATTACCTTGGTGGTTTTTCAATTAAATCAGTGATACTTTATCAAGTATGAACAGTGCCAATTATCAAGGTAATCCTATCTTGCTGACTGAGGGGAATCTGCATTCTTTTGGCCAGCTGTAATGATCCATGAGACTCAGGACAACCTTTGTCCCCAGGTCTGTTTACCATGCTTGCTGTGTGTCTGTAAGCACCAGGCGAAAGGGAATTTATCACACAATCCGGGTGGGTGTCTTTTGGGATCGGAAACAAATCACTGCTGCAGAGGTTGTTTATTCATAGGTAAGGCTGCTCTTACACCCCATAAAGATTTTAAATTTGCACATAATTATTTTAGTTTAACACTTATGAGTCACTGGTATATGAATGTTGAGTGTCTATAAGTCAATACTATGTCAGCGATTTGCTAATCTCAGGTTAACAGTCATGCTAAGAGTAGCTGAAATTTCACTCCTGTTTGTTTTTTGTATCAATGTATTTTTTTCCAACTCTTTGCTGTTTTTTTCTATGTTGAAGTCCAACCTAATTTTTAAATGCCATTAAAAACAGACAAAAGGAATCTGAATTTCTAACCTTAGTCAACTTTATGAAATCCATCAACTCCAAAGAACTGCAGGTAACTTTTGTTAAATAGTGATTGAGCTTTCATTTGACAACTTGTAGCACTTATTGACATTATTGGTACATATTACATTGTTTATCAAAAACACAGGGTAGATTGAGTGTTTCTAAGCATCATCTTCTGTTTTGAGGTTCCATGACGTCTTGAGTGCAGCTGTAAAAATAATGAAAAGTTCTAAGATGTACTGACTTGGTGACATCCTTCCAACAGAAAATGGCGGTAGCAGAGTCTAGCCCTCTAACCACTCACGTGCTGAACACAAGCGATGGGGTCCCAGGCGCCAAGATTGCCCTGAGCTTGCATCGACTTGACACCAGGCTGATGATCTGGTCTATGATCAGTGTTGGGTAGGTTTTTATCGTGTTCATCTTTTTAAAGAGGACTTTCTTTGAAATGACTACATTTAGTGTCAGTCACAGTAGTCCCCACACATACAGTACAGATCAGATCTTAGCAGATTACAGTAAATATAATGTTATAACATTGATTTTAAGTCAAACTTCCAAATAAATATATGAAATTCCATCTCATCTTTCAGGACAACAAATGAAGATGGCTACTGCCCAGGACTGATCAGTCGAGAAGCTTTCATCCCCGGCATGTACAAGCTGCGTTTTGAGACTGGTTCATATTGGGAGGGGCTGGGAAAAACCTCATTCTACCCCTATGTAGAGGTGATTCAATGAGCTTCACATAAACACTACTTCAATTCAATTAGATTCAATTCAATTCAGTTTTATTTCTATAGTGCCAATTCACAACACATCATCTCAAGGCACTTTACAAAGTCAATTCAATCGAATCATACAGATTTCAAGTAAGGTACATACATTCCAATTAATCCCAACTATCGAACAGTGCAGTCAGATTCAGTTATCTATTCAAATTGGATAAAACGTTTTTCTATCTAAGGAAACCCAGCAGATTGCATCCAGTCAGTGACTTGCAGCATTCACTCCTCCCGGATGAGCATGTAGAGACAGTGGACAGTCACTGGCGTTGACTTTGCAGCAATCCCTCATACTGAGCATGCATGTAGCGACAGTGGAGAGGAAAAACTCCCTTTTAACAGGAAGAAACCTCCAGCAGAACCAGGCTCAGTGTGAGCGGCCATCTGCCACGACCGACTGGGGGTACTAAATAAAATAAAAGCTATGTATGAGACCAAGTGAAAGTAAAGATCCAGAATCTGAATAAACTGTAGCCAGAGAATACTCTGATAAAAAATACTTGAAAGTTTTATTTCAATTGTGTTAATTAAAAGACTTTCATTAACACATTTGGCCTGGACTGTACTTAAATCAACAGTTGTTACAATAGACAAAACTTTGTAGGGAAAACAGTGGTTGGCTCCTTTATTGAGGTCCTAGAAGAAAGGGTGTATAAACTGAAATGCATCCTTTCACTGAAGGATGTCAGCCTTCTCAAAAAACAGTAGGGTCTTGGTGTTCTAGGTGGACACCAATATATTCACACTCCTCCACTTCTTCTCCCATGATAGAAACAGTATTTGACATATTCCAAAATTGATATTGTTTTGTTAACAATCAAGACAAGATGATTACAACTACAGAGTAATCTCCATAGAAGTCTGGGCTGAATTGTACAGTATGTTAACTGAAATGTTTACATGTGCAGTCATGTGGTTTTGATCACCTGTCTGTCCTTTCAATGATGTTTGGCAAAAATGTTAGGTTAGATTGACTCAGTAATGACTTTTCACTGAGACATCCAGATTAGGCTTCTTAAAAGAGATCGAACCACTGCAGTTTCCAGGGCCTGACAAAAATGACTGGAGGAAGTGAAGAATTTACTATTTCCAATAATCTGGGTCTAAAATAGCAAACATCTTTTAAAAGCATGAGCACCATATCAAGGCAGCATGTTGAAGATTTCAGGGCAAAAGCTGTTTGCCAGAGAGAAGATCAAACTGTTTAAAAATGTAGATCCACTAGAGATTTTAAAAGCAAAGGTAACATAACCATGTTACCAGAGGCAGAGACAATGCTTGTCTAATCTTACGTGTGTGAAAAAATGTGCAAAGTCCTTGCAGTACATTTTGAAAAGGGGTGCAGGAAGAACGGGTGGTGAGAGGTTTCTCAGACTGTCAACAATAGTAAAATAGTTCTGGGCATTGTTGCTGTTTTTATTGCTGTCGCCATAAAACATATTAATTCTCACCCCCTTTTAACTCCTGATTATGGGTGCGATGACTATAAACGAAACTAGAGTTCTGCCTTTGCCTCCCATGTTCAGCTTGTCTAGACATTTGCTACCTCAGCATTCCTTCAATCGACGTTTTTTTCTACCGCAGAAAACTTTGGTCTATGAGAGGACAATTGCATCCATAGTGTTATAATACATCATAAAGTAAAATTGAAACATTTATCTGGCCTAATAATGTTCACGGATACAACATCGGGAGGTATGTTTGTACGGGGCCGACTAAGTGGTACTACAACTCGTGATGTTTTTTTCTGCTTTGTGCATCTGATTTTTTTTCAGATTGTGTTCACCATCCATAACCCAGCAGAAAGGTTTCATCTCCCCCTGCTGATGAGCTCCTTCTCCTACAGCACCTACAGAGGAAACTGAAGCTTTGATTATGGCAGATATAGCCTTCTCTGTCATTAAATCTGTATTTTAGAATTTGTTGTATAATGAGAGTTTAGGCCCTCTTCTCCCTGTGCACCACCGGGCCCGTTTCTCTCCAGTTCCGAGAACAAACCAGTAAAACCAGCAAAGTATTTACCTTGTGAAACAATGAGAAATGGTTAAGTATAAAATCAAGATTAAATGCCAAAAAGATCAGTGTACAGAGTATACAATTCAACAGATACAGAGTGACATTCACCTTCGGTACCGGGCCCCCCTCAGCCCATTTTAGGGATGAACCGAGAGGAGCAAAGAATGGAGCATGAGTCCTGCTTTTATCTATGCCTGTTTCTTAACCCTCCTAAAAGGTGTCATCCTCTTGTATCCATTTATCCTTGACTATGTGTCGCATTTTATGTGATATCAACAGTTATGTTGTGTGAGCTGTAGCAGTGAGCGGTGCGGCAGATAAGCAACAAGGGCAGATATATTTATTTAGGGCAGCAAAGAGATGATTCGAAAAGGCCACAGAATCATACATCCATAAGAAAGTATCATTTTTTGGAATGAAAGACATATTTGTGAGCTAGGTATTAATCAACTGTGTAATAGTGTATGCTTCAGGATTTTTTTTTTACTAAATGAGAAGAGCTACAGTGTCAAGAGGTCAGCCTTCTATGCAGTCCGCTATGCAGATACACTCCAGACTGAGGCCTTGTGGTGTCCCTCAGACAATAATGATACAAATGCTTCAGTCCCTATTGACACAACAATGAGAAGGCCAAAGAAAGTGATTCTACGGGTGTGAGAATCCATCTGTTTGGAGTTTAATATCATGTCGCTTGACCGTTTGCACCTGTGGGTAACACTATTACTATGGTGGTAAATATTCAGTATTATTTATTATATATAATTTATAATACTATGAAATATATAACCAGATCCTGAGATGTAGATGTGACATGTTGGTTTTCTGAATAAAAAGCACTAACTTTTACATTCAACTGATTCTAATTAATCATTTTTATATTTACATTAAACATATATACACACACATCTATATGGTGGGCAATGATAAACACACATCTATAATGCTATTCAACTATTATTTAACTATTCAACTTTAATTTCTCTTCGGGATTTATAAAGTATTTTTGAATTGAATTGAACTGCAGTCTGTCTCTGTGTGTGTGTGTGTGTGTAAGTTAAAAACCTTGTAAAAGTTTTTTTTTGCCATTTGTTGCCACTTTGCAACATAATAGTGTTCAGTTTGGCAACATGGTGCAGCTTCAGTTTGTGGACAGACACAACTAGTGACATCAGCACAAAATGGTGGTTGTCACGTCCAAACTGTGTTTCTTAAATGTGCCCCACCCCCCAGAAAAAACCCATCCTCAGAACCAATCTCAGCCCAGACACACTAACAGAACAAGGCCACTTTGACAGCTTGCCCTGACGTCATCAGGCAAAAAAAAAACGCTCAGCTGATCTGACCACCATTGCTGTGCCCTCAGAAGGAATTACCAGCCCTCCTTTGTTTTTTAGTGTGAGCAAGTGGTAACTCAGAGCAAATGATGCAGGTACAGCATCAGTCACACATCACAGGATAGCTTTTTCAGCATATGGCGAACAACAAACCCTGAGATGTACACCAGTGCATTGTCCACAAGACCACCAAAGCAAGTTAGTAGATAGCTATGGTCACACACAAAGCAGTAGCTCTTCAGTTTCTTCTGCAGATGGACAAGAGAACATCTCAAAAGCAGACAGGTACACGGTCTCATCCTCATGTGCTTGGAGACACAACGCACTGCACCTTTAAATGGTTGAAAATGGCCTGGAACCGGCTGGCTGAGGGGTTGTTATATCAGCCCCTAAAGCACACACAAACGCCACATTTACATACACAGTATATAAAAGGCATCCATAGAGACAAACCACATAGTAAACAAAATCAGAAAATCCATACCTGACGCCCTGATTGAATTAAAGAGGAGTTCCAAGTGATTCTGGGTAAAGTGGTAGCAGACATACCGCTGACGCTGTTTTGGAATCATCAAGATCTGAAATTCAGTTAGCACTGGCAAATTAGTAAGTACCACTGAAATCACAAGGAAGTCATAATAAAGAAGAGGAAGTATATACATAAGTTCAAATGTTGTCCACTTTGCGTTTTAATTTTACCTGAGTGCATATCAAGCTCCTCTTTTAACTCTTCCTTTATGAGTTTCTTCACCCTGAGATCCTCCAGAAGACCACTCACAGTGTTCTTTTCCATCCTCTCTCTTTCCACAATCCCCACCATAGAAAAGGCTTCCCTTAGTCTGGCCATCAGATCGTCATTGGGTATGGGCCGAGCATAGGAGTGGTCCTAGAACAAGCAAGGATGATGTTCATATTACATCACTTATTCACTGTCTATCAATGTGTTGTTAACTGTCCCACATTTTTACACATTGTTAATCTTTTCACTCCTCAATTGTTCAACCAACACAGTATGTGTGTAGGATGCAGCTTCAATGCTGACATGTTTCAATGTATGTGCGTGCATGTGATCTGAAAGAGTGTCAGAGAGTGGGAGATGTAAGGTGACATGAGGATTGAATATAACCAGGTCATAATGCTCAGAACTTCGGGTCAAGTTAGTTAAATAGGAAATATTTCTTGGTTGTTTGGAGGCTGGTTTCACTGTGGGAATCCATAGTATTATAAGCAGTAATTCACAGTGAGAGCCATTTAGTCTGGAAATATCTCGGCGGAAAATGACATTAAACCGGACAAATACAACCATACGCATTTTTTCATTCTTACCTGTGAAAGGTAATGCCAGCAGATCTGATTTCAACTGTAAACCGGTTGGTACAATTCCACGCAGCACATGAATAAGGCATTTTCTCCGATCGCTTGCTTGCCACATCAAAGATGGCGGCGACGTCGACGTACGATACAGCGCTCAATAAGGCGTCTATGGACGGACTACTGTGAGGACCTATGGCTTCTTTTACTGCTGCCTGAACGTAATAAATTAATCATAAATGAAAAAAAAACCCTTTACATGTATTAGTATGTAATACGTTTTAAAGCTTACCAATAGAATATTTTTGATAGTATATAATTAATGTATATGTATTTTACTAAACAGTATGTGCGCAGTTACAAAACGTTTCCACAGGCATTTGAAACGGAAAGTTTTACGGGGCTTTCGTTCATCCTCCCGTTGACATTTCTTACCAAATATCTTTTGTAAACGCAACATGTTGAAGCTGAAGTGCTGGAGGTAACACAGCTAAACAGAAAACGGTGATTTTTTTTCAGTGAGAAACTTGGCTGAGGCCACGGAGAGAATGTCTCAGATGCTGAGACTTCTCTCGGCGGCTGCTCTGCCTTTCTGGCGAAGTGGAGGAACCCAAGCTCGCACAGTGGGTTCTAGAAGCCTCAGAGGTCTGGTAGGTAATTGCTGCCTGTTTCCCCTTCTGTGTTCTAAACACCTCTGTGACCCCTTCAGGGACACACCAGGAATTAAAATGACACATTTTATTGTAACACGACTGAACTAACACAAAATATTTTTTGCGTTACAAAATCCCATATTTCCTAAATTCAATATGAAGCCAGCTTTTGCAGATTATCAACATAACCAAGTGTGAGCAGAGCATTTGTTGCTGTTCTGCGAGTGGTCGACCACTGCAATGTTTTAAACCCAAGTTTCAGAATCAGCTTTATTGCCAAGTTTGTACGTACAAACAAGGAATTTGACTCCGGTACACTTTGCTCTCTGTTTTTTTTTGGTGTTTTTTTAATAAGTTATAAGATATATTATGCATATATCTTTATGTCCTTAAATATACACATATACAAAGGTGCATTTGAAACATCTGTATGCAGTTGTTTGGTACTCTATTAAATGTTCATCAGAGAAACAGCCTGGGGGAAGAAACTGTCTCTGTGGCTCTGTAGCAACGGCCTGAAGGTAAAACTCTAAATAGTTTATGTGCAGGGTGTGTGGGGTCTGCAGAGATTTTAGCAGCTCTATGTCCTGGATGGAGGGAAGGTCAGCCCTGATGATTCTCTCTGCAGTCCTGATTATTCGTTGCAGTCTGGACCTGTCCTGTTTTGTGGATGAGCCAAACCACACTGAGATGGATGAAGACAGGACAGACTGAATTATGGCGGTGTAGAAGATGACCAGCAGCTCCTGTGGAAGGTTGTACTTCTTGAGATGCCTCAGAAAGTACAGCCTCTGCTGGGCCATTCCCTCCTGAACAGCGCAGGTCGTCAAATTGCGAGGATGATGCTATTTCGGTTGCGGCCTCGGGCACCCTTTTTCGAGAGGCCCTTCCGCAGTTGGGCTCCCAGACCTCAGGTTCGGGCTCCGGTGCCTCACAGGGAGGTGCAGGGGAACCGGTGTCTGTGGCTATTAGAACGGCTCTGGGCCGTTTGCAGCTGGATGTCCCCCCAGCCAGTCTACTCCATCTAGTGCCTTCTTTAGGCGTCGTGATGCCGAGGCCGCCTTTGTCGTTCCTCCCTCGGCATAGTACATCCAGGAGCTGCACGCTTGCTGGACGGACACGAGGGCCTTTTCCCTTCCGACGGCGGCTGGCAGGGCCCTGGCTGCCATGCATGAGGTGCCCTAGTTTGAGTTGGGCTGCATGCCCCCTGTCGAATCTGCCATTGCCTCTATTATCGTTCCTCCTGATGAGGCGTTGAGGCCTAATCCCTGTTGTCCACGACCGCAATGCCATGTCATGAACGATTTACTTTGTAGGGCCTACGACTTGGGTGCCCGGATGGGCCGGATCGGAAACTCACTTTCCCATCTAATGTTGGGCCTCTCCTCTTATTTGGAGTCGGTTCCCTTGGACCAGTCGACTCAGGGCTTGTTGGACGCACCCCTGCAGGCCTTCGCCCTGATGACGCGTGAGCTTAGATGCACGCTCTCTACGCTGGTCCATGCTCGGCGCCAGGTGTGGCTGGCGCAATCATCCTTAACCGAGCCTTGCAGGAGAACACTGAGGGCTCTTCCTGTGGTTCCGGGGGAACTCTTTGGTCCCGCCGCGCTGGAGGCCTCGGAACACGGCAGTGGCTGGCGGTCTCCATAGACCTCCCCGCCGTCCTGGTGCTGCTGGGGGCTCGTTGCGGGGTTCCTTTTCCCCCTCCTGTCCCTTTCTTGGGGTCCACGAGCATGGCTCCTAGACAAAGACCGGCTAGGGCTCAAGGGGACCATGGTGGGGCCCAGGGTTCGCATCCAGTTTGGTCTGCTCAATCTGGTTGGCGTTTCCCCTGGCCCTCTGCGGCAGTGCGGGGTCCATATCAATGTTCTGGAGCTGATGGCTGTGTTCCTGGCGCTCCGTGCTTTCCTTCCAGGGCTGCTGGGGAGACATGTGTTGGTTCGGTCGGACAACACCACGGTTGTCTTTCACATAAATCACCAAGGGGGGTCCAGGTCTCTGAGCCTACTGTCCCTGACCCGCTGGCTCCTGGTCCGGGCGGCGCCACGCCTGGCCAGCCTCAGGGCGGCCTATATTCTGGGTCCGCAGAATGTGTCCTCTGACTTTCTGTCTCGGCTTCCGGGGGAGTGCCGGCTTCACCCAGAGGTGGTGGATCGCATTTGGGCGACCTTCGGCAGGGCGGAGATGGACCTTTTTGCCTCCAGAGATGCGGTTCACTGTCCCCTCTGGTTCTCCCTCATGGACAGTGCCAGTCCTCTGGGCTGCGACGCACTGGCGCACGAGTGGCCCCTTCTCTATGCCTTTCCCCCATTCCCCCTGATCCCCCAGATGCTCCTGAGGGATCTCCAGGACGGGCACGAGCTTCTGTTGGTAGCCCTGTTTTGGCCGGGGAGGACCTGGTTTCCTCTGCTGCGCAGGCTCTGCTCTGGCTCGCCGATGCGCCTCCTCTCCAGGAGAGACCTCCTCTCCCAGATGGGGGGCCGGATTCTCCACCCCGATCTGGGCCGCCTGAAACTCTGGCTTTGGCCTCTACACGTGCAGGCTCTGCCTTCTCCCATTATGGGGGCAGGGTGGGACAGATCAAGACTGGCGCATGGGCACCGTCCACGCGGGCTGCCTATGGTGCTCAGTGGGCGGTCTCTGCTGACTGGTGCCGTGGTAAGGGGCTGGACCCTGTTCGCTGACCTGTTTCCCATTTGCTGTCCTTCCTTCAGGAGTTGCTGGATCTGGGGCAATCCCCTTCCACTTAGAAGGTGTATGCAGCAGCCATTTGCCGTTGACATGTCGGGTTTGGTGGTTGCTCTGTTGGCTGGCATGGGGATGTCACGCTGTTTCTGAAGGGTGCCAGGCGCATGTGTCCACCCAGGCACCCTGTGGCCCCTGCGTGGGATTTGTCGCTGGTGCTTGCGGCCCTTCAGTCTCCCCCTTTTGAGCCCGTTACGAGGATGGTCCTCAAGTGGCTCTCCCTGAAAACTGCCTTCCTGTTGGCCATGGTTTCTGCTAAACGAGTGGGGGAATTGCATGCTCTGTCTGTGTCTGAACCATGTTGTCGGTGGAACCCGGATGGCTCCGGTGTTACGCTGTGGACTAATGCTTCCTTTGTTCAAAAGGTGCCTCCTCTGGCTGGCAGTGTTCTGCCGCTCCAGCTTTCCCGTTTTAATCCTGGTACCCCCTCTGAGCCTCTTTGCCCTGTCTGAGCGCTCGAGGCGTATGTCCGCTCCACGGCACCCATTCGTCTGTTATGTTGGCTCTCTGAAGGGTCAGGCCCTTTCTAGACAGCGGTTGGCACGTTGGATTATGGAGATGATCTCTGTGGCTTACTCCTTGCAGGATCGGCCCCTGCCGGGCGGCGTGCGATGTCACTAGGAGCCTGTCCACCTCATGGGCTGCCATGACTGGGGTGCCTCTAGAGGCCATTTGTGAACCAGCTTCCTGGATGGCGGTGAGCACCTTTGCCAGATTTTACAGAGTGAATGTCGCCACGCTGCATCCCCTGCAGCGCATACCGGAGCAACCGCCTTCCGTCTCTGGTGGTCTGTAGGGCTGAAATAGAACGAAAGTTACGACTGTAACCACGGTTCTATGAATCCCGGATGAGTCAAGCAATCAAAGCAAAGCGGACAGCAACTACTGCTGAAAAAAAATTTAAGGACTCAGCACGAGCAGAAAATGCCACCGGCAAGCTGAACAAACTTACCAGAAAACCTGGAAGTAACAGCAGCTTGCGCAGCCTCTGGAGGGCAGAACCATCCGCAGCTCCGACCACAATCGATCACGAGGCTTCTAGCAGCAAGAGGAACGAGGAACAACGAATACAAGCCAACACCTGCATTCATCAACCTGCGCGCGAGAAGAAGGAAGGGACTGGGCTCCCGATGTCATGTGACTATATAGACTCACGTGAGTCACCGGTAGGTCACATGTGACCATGTTATTAAATTCTCGACATGCACATGAGCAAGAATGATCATTCAGTGCTTGAAGCACCGCCCCTGGCGGTCATTCGGGATTCATAGAACCGTAGTTACAGTCGTAACTTTTGTTTTTGAATTGGGAAACTAATGGGTATCGGACCACCGTTCATTGGGTACTTCTTAACAACTACATCAAGTAGATGACGTTTTAGGAAGGACAACAAGTTATTTAAGTCTAACTGTGATGAGGGCTGAATCAGCCACTCACAGATCCAGATAACAGCCTTATTCTGAAAAACAGATTTCAGCTCACACTGAGCCCTGTTCTGGTTCTGCTGGAGGTTCCATTCTGTTAAAGAGGAGTTCTCATCTTCACTGTTGCTACAAGCATGCTCAGTTTGAGGGATTGCTGCAAAAGTAACTGGTTCAGGAATGATTGCTGTAAATCACTGACTCCAAGCAGTCAGCTGGGCTTTCCTTTTTTACCAATGAAAATAATAAACTGAACTTGACGACATTGTTGAATTTCTAGAATCCAATCAGAATGTATGCAACTGACTTTAAATCTGTCTGTATGATTGGATTAAAACAACTATTTATATGCTCTATATAAGCTGGGTGTTTTTTTAAGTGCTTTAAGATGACATTTGTTTGACTATTTGAATTGGCGCTATATCAATCAAATGAATTGATTTGAACAGCCATGTAGGTACAGATCCTGTGTCACTGAGAAGCTGTGTCTCAGAAGGGTCAACATTTTCATCTTCATCAATAAATAAAACAAGCTCAAAGATGGCTGAGATAGTTTCTCTCCAGTTTATAGTTAAATCCTGGAAGCATACCTCTGTTTAAACTCTCACACTGGAAAGAGGACCAGGCAGCCATGGAACCCTAATGGTGCGTTCACACCGAACGTGGATTCTCCAAATTTTTCGCGTCATTTGTGTGCTGTTGCTCGCTTGACATTCAGCATGAACTACGCGTTGCCAAATGTCAACAAGCGGCAACGCTTCGCCGCATCATCAAATAGGAGGAGCTTCCATCTGCTGCTTGCTAGTTTCAACTGAACATGGCCGACATGGATTTCACGGACCTAATTACGGTGTTTTACCTGTGGAGAGCCGAAAAACGCCGCCGACGTTAACGTCCCTGGGTTCACGAGATTCTTCTGGGACGGGAACAGTTCGGAGAGTACCACCACTTACTCCAGGAGCTGCTTCTGGATGACGGTCGATTTCAGGGGTACTTCCGTCTATCCAGCACCCAGTTCGAAGATCTGCTGTCCCGCGTTGGGAGATGAATCGGCCTCCGGGACACCAACTACCGGCGCTGTATCCCCGCTGCTGAACGCCTGTCCATCTGTCTTCAGTGAGTAAATAAATCTCAGCTCCATAAAAAAAACAGCCGATTTTTTATGTCCACATCTAAATATAAGAAGACAACAGTGCAATGATGCTATTTTAACGTTTTACCTGCTACTCCAGTCTCCTCACTGACTCTTCTCCAGGCCAGGTCCTTTCTGTACTTGTCTCGGTAAAAGTAATTAGTTGAGTCATACAACTCTGGCTTGCCGCACACCGCCACTATGATCTTGTCCTCCATCTTCACTGACAACCGCTTCTCCGCTGCGGTCTTTCACCCTATGTCACAGCCACATCCAGTCCCTGATTGGTTGACGCGACGTGAATTTAGGAAAAAGTTCGGATTTTTCAACTCGTCCATTGCTCTCGCTACGCTCCCGCTTCGCTCGGCGCACCTTCCGCACCGCGTCCTTCGTCTCCTTCGCACGGCGCTGCGTCTCTACATAGGGATAACATGTAAATCGGCCGTTCCTATCGCAGAATCCGCGTTAGGTGTAAACGCACCATAAAACATCTTTTCATTCAGGTTAATAAACCAGGTCCCAGCTGTCTGGAAAGGCAGAGAGGTGATTTCATCACAATCATACCAATATAGTCTGATGCAGAAGCTTCTTAAATATACACAATATCCATGTTGTCCAAGTGGACATTTTTTTGCTTCTCTGCTGATCTATTTAGAAAGCAGCGTCAAGAGTTATTGGACTCAAAACCCCAATGCTTTAGACCCAGTTTAGCCTATGCTGAGTCCAGAACTTCTCCTCACCAGTGTAATGGTTTTGGTTCACTTTCTGCTGCTGCCCACCTCTCCCATCTGTACAAGACTTGGATTAAAAACACTAAAGCAACTGTGGGTTAGAATCAGGGTTGCAGAAGGTTGTTGAAACAATCCCACTGCAAATTAGTGCTGTAATCAAAGCAGAACCATGTCCAGAGCATCTCTGGTGTAGACGTATTCTTTCCTCAAACAGCAGAAGCTCCTGAGGTGCTTTTATTGGATCCTGTGTGGTTATTGTTGGTAGAGTCTTATCTCTGCAGTCTTTTGACCATGTCTTTTTGTGATTTCTCCAGGTCCATGGTTTTTTCAGTCAAAATCAAACTAATGTTCTGTCTCGTCAAAGACTCTGTTTGGCTCGGCAACGATTCTATTCCACCGAGCCGAAAGGTGAGAGCTTTTGTGTGTGCTCAGATTTGCTCTTTGTCTTTTCATGTTTTATTTTAAATATATTTGAATGCTTATACTCTCTTTGAGGAACACTTTTTATTTGTATAATGGGCTATATAAATAAACTTATTTACTTAAAGTAATAACTTTTTAGGCCTTGAAGCTGAATCCTGTTCACCCCTGGCCTCTTCTTCTTCTTTGTATTCTTATTCTAATAATTAGAGAGCAAGAAGAAGAAGCCAGGGCAGAAACAGGATTCAGTTAGGACCCCATCCCAGGGGAATGAGCCAAAAGTTCAGACATGGAGTATATCACGGGCTAAACAGGATGAACGTGTGTGTATTCATCTAAGAAAAATAGCCTCTCGCTGAAGAAACCGTGTGTGTGCACGCACCTCTCTTCTTCTTACATTTAGTTATAATTGGTTCCCTGAACCTGGCATGAACTCCGCTTTTGAGCACAGTCCACTAATTTTCTATGAGTTTGAGGTCAGCCTGCTTTATCCATTGCACAAGCAGGACAAGACAAGTTTATCTTCATGCCACCATTCTAGAACATCTGGATATTTCCAACTGCACATTCAGGTCAAACTTAAATGGGTAAAATGGGGAGCAGGGACCCCATCCTTGGAGGTAATGGCCCACTCTCAGTCCTATGTGGAGTAAAGACTGTTTTAATAGTGACAATGATGTTTCAGAGGTGTTCAGACCATGGCGAGCTTTAGCCTTGGTGGTTACTGGGTTGTTACTGAACATCTTAAACAATTTCCTTTCATCAAATGAGGGTGATTGTTCAGGTCCTCTTCCAGAACAGGGGTCACAAAACTCCAGTACCTAAGGGCCGGTATCCTGAGATTTTTAGATGTTTTCCTGGTCAAACAGGGCTCTGCAGTCTATTGTAAGCAGCTCTTATGTTCTGCAGCTGCTGCTCATCTAACATGCTTAAACCGAAAAGCTGTTGTCATTGCAGTGTAATATTTGTAGGCTCTTGTATTTCAAGCACGCCAATAAGCAAAGCATCATGGAAGCATTGCCTCTTGGAAGTGCAATAAATCCTTTCCTCTGGATTTCAGATGGAAAAGGAGGAGCAGCAGGAGGAGGAGGACGACCAGGTGGAGGGAAGAGAGGTGGGGGAGGGAAAGACTGGTGGAGTCGGATGCAGAAGGTTTGTCCTAAAAAAACCACAGATGAAATGAACATTAAAATGCCCCACAGTAAAATTAGTTAAAGACCTTGTTAAACCGAGCCAACTGTTACGCTAGTTTAGCTTCTCACTGCAGTTCAGGGAAAGCAGCCGTAGTATTGTTCTTTTTCACAATGGCTGCTCTGAAACATCTCTAATAAAAAAACACACACAATTTCCACACTCAACTGAATAATAAGAGAAGAGTTTACAAGGAGCTGCCAAGATAAATGCAGATTAACCAAAACATACCTTTCAACTCATCTTTAAGTGAACAAGACAAAGGAGATGAATGTAGATTTCAGGAGAAAAAAGGATGGGCTAAACACTATTCCCATCATGGCAGAAGAAGTGGACCATAGACTGGGCTGGAGGCACCACAGTGAAGCTAGCAACAAGAAGGGACAGAGCAGACTATACTTCTTGAGGAAGCTTAGGTCCTTCAATATTTACAGCAAGGGACTGCTTATCTTTTAAAGGTCTGCTTTGAAGAGTCCAGTCACCTCTGCCATCATCTGTCGGGGTAGCAGCCTCAGAATAGGCTTGGGAGCCATTAGAGATGATTGTACATAGAAGGATGCTTGATGAAACCAAGCATCTTCTTTCCAAAACTGTAATACAATAACAACAGTGTCTTTATTTAGAGGCTTCTTCAGATGTGCTGTAATCTAGACTGCTGCAGGAGATCCTTCCTGCTCACAGCCATCGACCTTTATAGTGAATATATGAAGAAACGTAGAAGGATTCAGTTACTACAACATTTTCCTTTGGGGTTAGGAAGAAGTTATGACTTGAATATAATTTTGATATCACAGCTGTTTACCTTTTTTTTAACATAAGTCAAGCTTGAATTTCTTCATGTATTCAACATAAGGAAGAGCTAATACAACTCGATTGTGATATGACTTTTAAATTCAAACCTACTATGCTCCAATCCTTTTTTTATACAGATATGAAGTCTAAGTTTTGTGTTTGAATCCAAGAGTTCAGCTTTTCGCCATTAGTTCAATCTTGAGGTCCC